>JBAMAW010001763.1:0-183153 GCA_037043295.1 Amiota minor
GAAAGAAACACGTCTTCACTGTTCGAATGCCAGCAATGGAATAATAAAATTAAAGCGTTATTGCCAACACAATACTATAACATATTGAAATCATATTTATCAGATCGCCTTTTTCGAATTAAACTTGTGCTGGGACCCTTCCTCAATCTACTTTTCACATGCGACTTACCTAATGATGAGAACTGTGTCACAGCAACGTTTGCGAACGACACGGCCATTTTGTCGGTTGGTAAAACACAGAGCGGGTCAATTATAAAAATTCAACGTTGTATAAACAAAATTTTTAAGTGGATAGCCAAATGGCGAATAGAACTAAATGAAGCAAAATCGGTGCATATTGACTTCACATACAACAATATAAGATACCTTCCACTGTATATAAATGGAGTGCAAAATCCGTATCACAACACCGCTAAATACTTGGGTATGACCTTGGATACCAAGCTTAGATGGAATCTACACGTCAAAAAGAAAAGAGAAGAATTAGAATTAAGGTACAGAAAAATGTTTTGGCTCATGGGAAATCGTTCAGCTTTATCTACTTACAACAAAATGCTCTTATATCAGCAGGTACTTAAACCTATATGGACGTATGGGATGCAGCTATGGAGCTGTGCAAGCTCGAGCAATATTCTGCAAATCCAAAAATTTCAGAATAAGGTATTAAGATATGCCGTTAATACTCCTTGGTACGTACGCAGTAGCGATCTTGAACGCGATCTTGGTATCGAGCCAGTTATCGCCGCAATTAGGAAAAATGCCTTATCTCACATGGTAAGGCTATCTGCCCTTAATGACCCAAGTGAATGGAAGGAAAGGCAGAAACGTAGAAAGCCACACCAACTCGTGCAATAGACCACTTCTCTGCAAATATTGTGCAGAGTATCTCAAAACTTAATTGTATTACACAAAACACAAAACAAATTGCTCGTTAGTTTATTATAGTTAACTAGTTGCAATGTACAAAACAAAAAAAAAATTAATAACTGGAGTGATGAGAAGGAGAGTGAATAACTTCAATTAATCAATCAATTATTGTATATATAAATTAAAATCAAATTACATTAAATTATTTGTATTTGTACATTTTTTCGTCTGAAGCTTAATGAAGAATAAAATAAATATGATGAATGTGTTTGATTCTGTCTTTGAAACAGAATTGTCTGCTCTATTATTATTCGGCATCGTCACCACCACCCGCATCATCTGTAAATTTCATTTGGAGTTTCTTCACCTCTTGAAAATAGTTTTGCATCATTAGGATTCTTTGATTCAGGGCTTGTAATAAATTCACCAACATAGTTTTACTGGAACTTTGTGGTTGCAACACTGGATCATTACACGCATTTTGAGTTGGGGTAGTTTGTGAAATTGGTTCATTTTGCTGAGACATTTGAGTCTTAGTCTTCACATTCATTTTCGCAATTTGTTATTGAGAGCCTAAGTGCAGTGCTCCCGCATACGACATATTTGAAGTGAAAGGAATGTTAGGTGGTGGAAAAATATCTGCCGCTGTTTCTGTATGGATAGGCTCACGCCTAAAACGGGCGTATTTTTTTTTTAGAATGCAAACGGTTCTTTAGCTCCTTATATACAGGACATCCTCTATAATTGGCTTTATGATTGCCCACATAGTTACTGCATTTTTTATGATCGGGGTTATCGCGACTAAGTGCTACGCATACTGAACGAAGGGTGCAATAAAATTTTGTGTGGCATTTTGCAATTTATGCATTGCACAGGATTTACACGTTTGTGAGGCTCCTCCACACCTACCTTACGATGAAGCAAATATTTAAGGTTGTAAATGGGATGCACTTCATTTTCTTTAAGTGCTGCAATTTTGGGGCCAACTCAATTTTCTACAATGCATGTGGAATTTTATTTTTATTTAAAATATTGATCACTACTTTGACCTCAAACCCTTTTTCTTCCAGTGCACTCTTAATATCGCTACAATCAACCGAGGGTACAATGCCCTTAATTGAAATTACCAGACCTTTGCCACTTTTGAGCTGATAAGTATAATAGGTTCTCATAGTCTCCTTAAGGTAATTGATTACAGAACTGTAGTTTTCTGCCGTTTAAATTTGACCTTAGTTTCTTTAATATTACCCGTGGTAATAGGGACAATATGAAAGTTATTATTGCCAACTATTCTTTGAATAGCATCTTCAAGCCTTTATTCACGAACATATATTGAAGGAGGCTTTGCGAGTTTAGATTTTAATGAGTTTTTGTCATCGTTTTTAGTAGGTTCATCCTTTTCAGCAAGTAGTGGGAACATATTAGTTTCCAAAAGCGTTTTCTTAGCATTATTATTTTTTACGGGCTTAGTTTACACTTATTGTAGATTTGCCTGTCTGCACTGCCGCTATATTTTACAGGGTACCGTTTTGCATGCGCTATTTTTGACTACCTGCTGTTGATTGCTTTAGCTTGCGTAGATTTTTTTCTATTGGTTGATGCCATTACCGTTTCAGACGATTCCCTATTTTCGCTGTTTGCTGCTGATGCTGTTACTAAGCAGCTTGCTTGTTCTAGCATTGGGTTGTTGATGTCGCGATTAAATATTTGGATGTTTGTTATTGTTACACTAACTGCATGTGATGACGCAATCGAAGCAGTAGCTGAGAACACTGTTGTTGTTCCTGAAACTGCACTAGGTGTTGAAGTAAAAGCTGTGATTTGTGTTGTGTTTGTTGCAGTATTAAACACAGTTACTTCTGGGTTTGAATAAAAAGGAAAGGGAATGAGGGGAAGGGCACTGGGCACACCATGGGAGTGAGTGACTAGTGCTTACTGCATTAGAAGACAGAACAGGAAAGCAAGATCGTTCTCTATCTTTGGGCGGCTGTGCGGTTAATAAGGAACCTTTGTTTTTGTTCCTGGTATCATTAGCGACAAATGAGAATTAAGCATTTCTCGTTGTCATTATTGGTGGCTGTTTTACTCTTTTCAAAATAAATTTATCAGTTGCGAAATAAGCGTCTTATAAGTAATGAATTTGAAAATACCGGTATTATTGTATAATAATGCGTAGAAACAATAATGTGCAAACCGTTTAAGATGCACATCAGTCATATGATCCATTGCAGTATCCACTAATTTTTTGGGAAGGAGAGGTAAAATAACGGTTGCCGATTATCTCGTATGCTCGTATACCATATACATGTTGTCAATTAGTATGTCATTTTTTAAAGTTCTTTAATTCAGTAGAAACAAATTTCAAAAAAATAACGCTAACAACATATACAATATAACTACATATGTATATAACTGCTTATAATCAATATCGCCATATTGTTTTTGTCGTTGTAAATTTAAGTGAGTTCAGCTAAGCAACATCAACAAAATAAGCATGTTCGAATTCAACTATTAAGAGGTCGCTACGCACTACACTATACTACTATTAGGGCCCCTCACACCCTTAGGTAGATCGGTTATTCACGACCAAGCGCTTAACGCGGCAATATTTTTAGTAACATTTAGAATGATATTCTTCATTATTGATTAATAAGAATATTTGGTAAGATTTTTTCACAAGGAATTGCAAAGTGACCAAAGTACTGAAATTATTTTTCGATTTTCCAAGGTTTCGTTCTATACTAAGTTGTATCTGAATAGTAAGCTCCTTCTAGGACACAAACTTATGATATATACTAGTTATCCCGGCGTGCGTTGCTACGCCCTCGCTCAAAAAAAATAAGAGAGCATATACGTATGGAAAATTTTTTTTCTTTGATGAAGATCAAGGAGATATGTGAGGATCGGATCTATATCAGAAAGAGAAATGGAGCGCTGTAGACGATGACCGCCAATAAAAATAAAAATATAATATATGTAAAGTGAAGAAAGTAATATATTTTGTATCGTAAATCGTAATCGTAAATACAAATATAAAAATAAATATTAATTTCGACGAGCAATTCAGCGTACCATGAATCCACCAAAAACTACACTCAGAATTTTTTGAATTATGTAATGCTGAGGATATTTTCGGTGCCTTTGCACGAACACTACTCTATTCAGACGTACCACGCTATTTCAAATGCAATCGAAGAAAAAAATGGATTCCCCGTAAGCAAGGTACACCAGTTGATGCGTGTCCCGATCTATTCAAATCGAACACTTTCGGCCGAGTATAACTATATATAGTCAATCCAAGGCAGACTGAGTGCTTCCATCTGTGATTGTTGTTGGTTAATGTCACCGGCCCATTGTCATTTCAAGATATACGCAACGTGGACAACAGTATCCAACGTATAAAGATTGGGTAGTTCGCGAACGAACTAGTTCGAAAGAACGCTCTTTAAGGTGAATTGAACGACCTAGTTCGTCGATGATCTTGCTCTTAGTTCGTTTTGGTCTTGGATAGTTCGTGAACGAAAGACGTTGGTGGAAGTGAAAACTATGCGAACGTGAGTAGTTCGCGAACGACTTGGTTCGAAATAATTTTGTTATGTATGTGAACTATGCTGACCTCGTTCTTAGTTCGTTTTGTATTTAATTTTCTGCCATCCCCCTCTTTCACTGGCGCCAACCAGACGATTGATTCTTTTTTGGTGATTCTCTTTTGCTTTTTCTTACTAAAGTTTTTGAAGTGTTTGGTTTTTTACTTAAGTTTTTCAAGTGTTTGGTTAAAGTGTAATTGATATCAGTGAGCAGTATTTAAATAAATAATATTATTAAATAAATTTCTCATACTTAGAGTATACGGTAAGTTTATTTAAAATTGAAATTTTACTCTTATATTTCTACTAATTGTAATAAATACATAAAAATTACTACGATTAAATTAAATTTTGTTTTTTTTTTTTTCATTATTTGTTCAGTATTTTAATTTAGCAAATAGATACTTATAAATTACAAATTATGTTTTATGTTCATATTTAATAATTAATAATAGATGTCTTTTCAGTGACTGTAAATTTGTACTTTTTACCTGTTATTGCATAAATATTATAATTAGTAATTTACGTGACGTTTTGTTAATCAAAATAATGGGTAAATTTTTACTTATTTAAGTTTAAGATTTAACTAGGTTATTAATATATATATATAAAAGAAAGTCGTGTTAGTTACACTATTTATAACTCAAGAATGGCTGAACCGATTTGGCTGAAAATTGGTGGGGAGGTAGCTTAGAACCAGGAGACGGACATAGGATAGGATAGGTTTTTTTTCGTCCGTCCGTCTGTCCGTCCTTGGGTCATGCCCTAAAAACCGCAATAGCTAGAGGGTTGAAATTTTCAGAGAATGTGTAGTTCTATCCGGGCATCAGCAACAAATACTAAAACTAAAATATTTTCGAAAACTTAAAGGGGTCCCAATACAAGAAACATTTTGGTTTGTATGGCAGCTATACGATCCAGTAATCCCACTATCTTGAAATTTGGATGGTTGGTGGGTATACATCAGAAACTTATATTGTCGAAATTTCAGTTTGATCGGACCATACAAAGCCCCATTAATATTCAGGTTCTTATTGGAAAAACTTTTCTGTTTTTTGTTCTATCGAACTGAAATTTAGACACTATAAGTTTTTAACATAGGTGCGGTAAATTTGTTGGAATCAGTCAAATCGGACCACTAGGAAGAGTACCTCCCATACAAACCCCTCCGTGTACGAGTCTCACTTGCACTTGGCCCATTTCTTTTTTTTTTTAATAACTGGGTACGCACAGGGGACGTAGCAACGCACGCCGGGTAAGGCTAGTCGTTAATAAATATTACTAAAAATAAAATTTATTTTTATATAAGATTCAGTAATATAATGTCATCAAGAAATAAACACAGTTTTATATATCCGTACATTTAAAAAAGATTGTGCATTGTCGCAACATCCGTGCCTTGCAAACGAGTGTTCTCAGGAGCAGGACAAATTTTAACCCAACGTAGAAAGCTTTTAAAGCCGAACAAAGTTTCGACATTGTTATTTTTACATAGTAATATGTAACCAAAATTTTCTTTTATATTATAATATACATACAATAATAATAATAATAGCTTATATATTATCTTACGTTTAAGTTTAATTAATTAAATTTGTTTTATTATTAATTATGTTTTTTTATTTTTAAGTTTGACTGTATTTTGTCATAATAAATACATAAATAAAAAATTTTATTTTGAATTTCTTTCTAGAGATGAATTTATGTGAAAATTTAAACTTTTATTTTTTACTAAATAATAAACTGAATTTGAAAATCTTTAATATATACATAATTATAATTATTTGAATGGGCAAAAAAAATAAAAAATTGGCTTATTCACTTATTTATCTCTACTGTAACATTTTTTGTTTTTTTTTTAAAGAACTAACGAACTAAAAGATCGAACTAGTTCGCCGCAGCAGATCGAACAAAATTGAACGATCCCAAAGGCGAACGACTATGCCTAAGCCTAATAAAGATGCACGCCTTGCACTCGGCTTGCTCAAAAGCGACAATCACTGGGGCTGCCAAATCGCTCAAAATAGGCAAAAATAGAAAAACCGCGATTAGAAAGTGGGTGGTGGGTGTAGGAGGATAAAATTACCTTACGACCTATTCTCATACCTAACAACAATTTTTCCATAAAGTTTGTTTAGCCTGATTGTGAATTTATAAATATATTATATCAACAATAAAATTAAATTCACAGTGCTAGTAATTTATATTTTAAGAAAAAAATATTTTACAAAGCAATATTTTAAACTTATTTTTCTCACGGCCCGTTGGTCCATCGTATGAACAATCTGGAACTGAACTAACTTTTAATTGCAATTGTTGTGCATCTATTACATCAATCAACACTATTTTTGTTAACTGAAATATTTTCCTTTATATGGAGTTTGTTTACATTATATACCTACCGCTCATGTTGTATATGTTATTGAAAAACTTTAGCATGAAGTTAATATAAAAAAATTTCGTATACGTGGTAGAAGTGAAACTTTTTAAAAACAGACAGGGAGAGATCATCTCAAAACAAATATATACAACTACATAAAAACACACATATTTCATGGAAGTTGAAAAACTAAAGTATAAAATGGGCCAAGTGCAAGTCAGACTCGTACACGGAGGGTTCCGTACCAAATTGAGGTTTGTATGGGAGATACTCACTCTAGTGGTCCGATTTGACTAATTCCAGCAAATGTATCGCGCCTATATCAAAACCTTATAGTGTCTAAATTTCAGTTCAATAGAACAACAAAAAAAAAAAAAACACCAGCCAAATTTCAAGATTGTGGGATTACTGAATCGTATAGCTGCCATACAAACCAAAATGTTTCTTGTATGGGGACCCCTTTGAGTTTTTGAAAATATTTCAGTTTTAGTATTTGTTGCTGATGCCCGGATAGAAATTGTGAAAATTTCAACTCTAGCTATTGCGGTTTATGAGATATGACCCGAGGACGGACGGATGGACGGACGTACAAAGAAGTCTCTGCAATAGTGTACCCTTTGGGTCCGGAACGCTAATAACGGCTTTTGTTTTATCGTTTTTTCTAAAAATAACTGAATGAATCAAAATGAGAAAGGGACGATAAAGGAAGATTTACAAGAACATAAACAACATGAAACTTGTCATTAACCAAGGTTTTTTTTTTTGTTTTTATTGAATCTCCTATATAAATAAGTAGCATCCAAACTTGCGGAAGCTTTAACTGGGCAACGGGAGCAGCTGATGATGGCAGTGTCATCATCAAAAGTCGAAGTAACAATTTGACTACTTGTTGGAATGTCGGCAGTGAACATCATGTATAGAGTTGCTCCCAAGACACTGCCTTGGCGAACTCCTGCTTTTATCATAAATTTATTTGTAATGAAATTTTTCTGTCTGACTATAAACACTCGATATCATAAGTAGGATTGCAGGACTCTATGCATATTTTGGGGTAGCAAACATTTCATTTTGTGAATCAAACCCTCATGCCATACTCGATCAAACGCTTGTGCTATATCAAGGAATACTGCTGAGCAATATTCTCGCAGTTCAAAGGCAGTTCTTATTTCCGAAGTAACTCTGTTGACTTGCTCAATCGTTCCATGTTTTGCTCGAAAACCAAATTGATGATCTGGGATTGAACTATTTGCTTGTAACTGGTGATTGAGTTTGGCTTTAAGAACCTTCTCAAATAGCTTAGAAAGACATGGAAGCAGACTTATAGGTCTATATGAAGAAGGACATGTCCTATCCTTCCCGAGCTTTGGAACCATTATGATAACCGATTTCTTCCATTGCTTTGGAAAGGATCGAAGGATAGCATTTAAAAGACACGAGAAAGAAACTATTGCTTTGTTTGGACGTTCAGTTATCATTTTTGGCACGATTCTATCATAACCAGCAGATTTTTTGGGTTTCAGCTGAGTCCTTATAATAGATTCAATTAGACTAGAGCTTGTTTTTAATGGAGACATGTTTACTGAATTTGTGATTGTCTGGTGAGGAAGCACCAGTAAGACTGCTCGAAGACGAATATTATTCAAGGTAACTGCAGTATATATCTAATATTACACTCCCATTTTACATATCTATATCTATATCTATATCTATATCTGTATCTATATCTATACATATTATAAAACAAAGTCGCTTTTTTCCTATATTCGCTTAAATCTTTAAAATTACGCAACGTATTTTGATGCGGTTTTTTTAATAGATTGAGTGATTGAAGAGGAAGGTTTATATTTATAATATTTATAATAACATCCATTAAATAGTGGAGAAATACTGTTATTTTCACTATACATATACCTATATGCCTATCTTTAAAATTAATGTAGTTGGCATAGTGTTATAATTCATGGAAAAAGCATTTACTTCACACAATTTCCAGCTTTCTTACACAGCAAAGTTTCTTCAAATGTGACTTTAGATTTTTTTTATTTAAGTCTGATTATTACTATCAAGAAATTAGAAGGTCATGTCTGGAAGACGTCGTCGTTCGAACATAGGTCGTAGTACAGTAATGCCAAAAGAGTACGTTCAGCAAGAGATGAAGAATCGTCAACAGAACGTGAGGCTTGCCTCAGTCAGCTTCGGGATAGATATGGAGCTGAGAGAGAGAGAGAATCATCAGCACGAGTTACTAATTCATGGGTAAATAATGAAAATTCTGCCATGAATTACGATCCTTCGATTTCTTACAAGGACGATCGTATAGTATCAATAGGTACTAAGTCAGTAGTGTGTGAACATTGCTTGGCATTGAAATTCAAGGACGAATCGAAAGGCATGTGTTGCTTACAAGAAAAAGTCAAATTAGAAGAAATTCTCCCTCCACCTGAATTACTTCACTCTCTTCTTACGGGTGTTCATCTATATATATAAAAATGCACTCAAAAAATAGTATGACCCCGCACTCGAAAACGGTTGGACCAATTTTGATTTTGTTTTTTGTTGTACTCATGGAGTTACAGTAAGGTTCTTTGCTACATTTGGATCCGGTAGGGGGTGTAGCAACGCACGCCGGTTAACGCTAGTATTTCATAATTTAAAATTAATTATTTTTGGGGTTTCGGACGTAAAAGTCACCAAACTGAACTCTATCACATTTAGCTCTGCGTCTGTTCCCGGCTCTATCTAATGAACCGAAATAAGTAGAAATTTTCACAGAATGTGCAGTCCTATCGGAGCTACAATAACAAATATCCCTAGAAAGAAACGTATGGGTTTGTATGAGAGCTACACGATTCAGTAATTCTAGGGTCTTGAAATTTATATGGTTGGTGGACATGTTTCAAGGACTTATAGTATCTTAATTTTAGTTCGATCATGCAAAAGTATAAAATGTTTTTATATTAATAACATGAATTTTAGCAAAATTTTAGCTCTCTAGTTAAAAAACTAAGGACTTGCATACATACAGCCGTCTGTATGACGAACATATCTAAATCAAATGGCATCATCGAGCTAATCAAGAATATACATATCGCTAACTTACTGCATAACTGTCTTACCTCAATAAACACGATTTTTGAGTTAAGGATACAGAAATATTCGTTTTATGAAGTCAGTGTAAGAATTTCATTATCCTATCTTATATGCATAGAGCGTAATTAGAGAATATGCCGTTATTTCATTTCCAACGTTCGAAGTTTGTTAAGCCGTAAGAGCGACATATCTCAGTTGTGATGCATTAATTGATGTGTGGAGTAGAGGTGTTAAACTATTGATAATCTCACCATCGATACTTTTCGATATTTTGAATAAAACTATCACTCTGCGAAATATATAAATTGTGGTGGTCACTCTACGAAGTGTTGGAAAACTATTCGATGGACAGTCCTGTGAGTACACTTTAATATGTGTACGAATAACATTTGTTTTGATGTGTGAATCGTGTTACAACTTTTGAATTTAACTAAAAAAATTGAAAAAATGACAATTAATATTGAGATGAATTCTATTTATGCTGTAAACCAATTGTTTTACTTACATCTTGTGTACTTAAAGCTACCTAATCAATCGTTATTTCAAATAAACAGGTAAACTTATTGTGCTGTTTTCGAAATTTATATTCACAAACTTGGTCTTCCGCCGTATAAGGCAGTCTTGCAGTCATAAATTCACAAAGTTGGCAGCCCTGAGATTAAGCAGTTTAATAGTGCTTAAAAAATGAAAATTTTTAATTTGGTGTTTGCAGTGATTATTTTGAGTTATAATCAGCTCTTGTTTTGGTGCCGAGCGCGCACGTTGCGCTAAGTTGAAATCGTAAAATTTGTGTTCAGATCACATAATTGTGCTGTATTGCAATTGCTATCATCCACTTTTACATGAAACTTAACAAACAAAATAAAAAAAACTTCACAGGAATTGCAAAAAATGTAGTAGCCCTGAATATCAGTTGGTACTCGGTGATGAAAGATTTTTCACCACATTTTTTGTGCAGAAACTACCCCTTAATTGCGGAATTTTCCGTGTAGCTGTTGTAGGAAAGAAGCCCCTTTTTAATCTGATCATCAAAGTAATATAGTTTTTAAGCACTGTAAATGCACTATAACCTGCACAATTATCGATTAGAGCTACATTTAAGGCAACTGACCCAATTGTCATTTTTTGGGTGAATGGTGATTGGTAGGCAAGGTACCAAAACTCGCTCGCTCTCGTTCGTGATCGGTTCATAGTGCTCTGATTTTATTCATTATGATTCGGAGATCACTAAAAAATGCTGCATCATTTAATAATGAAAAGAATACCAAATGAAACATGAACTAACGTTTCACCCTTACTAAAAAAGTGATTAAAAACGTATGTAATAGGAAATGAGATGTTCCAAAATTCGTAAAGGCACTATTTCAAAAAGTCAAATGAAAAACCGTGCTTCGAACATTCTCCATCAACTATAAATTTTACGCCTATAACTCCTCACCCAGGTCATCAGGAGGCGTCGCTATCGTCACCCAAGAATCGCATCAGAACAAAACCCTTAGCCTTCCGCTTGATTTTGATTCGATTGGTGTACCAATAACCAAAAATCAAGTTTAAGGTAATTTCCTCTTCATTTCTCCTATAAAACCATTCTCTACTAATACCATGCACTGTGTATAATAAGCTCACACTCTCTATCATAATCTCAGGTGACTTCAACAGCTGGCACTCCTTATGGGGCTCCAATCTTAGAGTCTAAAATTTTTTAGCAAAATCGCGTCTCTCTAATACGATGTATCACCCACTCATTTTAGCACCCATCATACTCTACTATATCTCATCTTCGCCTCGACATCCCTTGCATTAGCCATGATAAATAGAATCCGATAGATATTCCAGCGACCTTTTCCTAATTATTAAACTTTTTGAATCCACCCCCACCCTTCTATCACTTTAAAAATCGGAAGATGCAAATTGGCCAATAAATGTTAGAGGTTTCCTTACTAAACTCAACATTTTGTACTGGGGTAGTTTCTCGTTTGAAGCTGATGTTATAGCGTTTTCTGAGACATGGCTAAAAACTCTTGTATTCTTAGCTATGAAATTTTTTGCTCAAACTTTGTTACATTTAAGGCTGATCGCCCTATACGCCATGGTGGTGGTGTCCTCATTGCTGTTGCATCTCGCCTGCGATCTGAACTTGTTCATTTGAACTGTTCACCTAATATTGAGTTTATTTGTGTGAAATTATTGTTGCCTTATGAATCTGTCTTCATATCATGTTCTTATATTCCACCTAATTCCAATTTGGAAATTTATTTCAGTCACACCAATTCTATTAACTCAGTTAGTAACATTCTTCGAGATCGTAATTCTCTTATCATGCTAGACGATATTAACCTCCTACTCATTTCGTGGTGCTTTTTCGATACCTCGAATTATCTAGATTTTTTGGACGCCCTGTTTCACCACTCTTTGATTCAAATGAACTCTGTAGTCAATCATTGGAATAGATTATTTGATCTTGTGTTCTGCATTGATTCCGTTGGTACTTTTGTTTCATGATCCCAACCTTTATGCCTTTCTGAGGATACTTACAGTCCAACATTGGAAATATCCCATTTTCTAACCTGTCCTGTTGCTGCCTCGACATTACCGGCGGTTTTGTTTGCGCAAAGTAAACTTTGCCCAAATATATGCAACCTTTCAGTGAACAGATTGGTCTTCTTTGTACAATTGCAATGATATGACTTCTGCTACAAATTTTTTCTATGCAACGGTTTTCAATATTTTTAATACCTAACGTTACTTGAAAAGTATCCTACAAACGAAAAGAAAAGACTTTCTAACCTGAAGAACATAAAGTTGAACTCTATAAAAAGTACAAGAGTACTGCCTCATCTATTGCTTCTGCGAAATTTCTATAGCTCGGGCTAATTTTCTTTCATTAAATAGCTTTTGTTACAATAACTACCTCTCACGTTGTAGGCTACAATTTTCGCGTGACCCTAAGCAGTTTTATAACTTTGTGAGTTCAAAGCGCAAGTCTTCTTTATTTCCCTCGTCGATGTATCTAGTTAACGAACGAGTTGACGAATTCTTTAGAATCATATATTTACAACCGTTATCCATATCCCATTTCCCAATGTAACCACATTGTTTCTCCTATGATTGGTGAGGAGTGTCTTCTTACAAATCTGAAATTTTTAAAATCTGCTTACTCACCATGTCCTGACATAATACCTAGTTGTACCTTTATGTAAGCCACTCCTGAGACTTTTCAATTTATCACTTCAGAGTGCATTTCTTCCTTCTATTTGGAAAGAATCCTTTATAGTTCCTCTACATAAACAGGTAACGAAGCTGATATATCCAGTTACTATTGCATAACTTTCGGCAATTCCAAAGTTGTTTGAAAACATTATTACTTCAACCCCTTTCCTTGTCTTCACCAAAAAAATATCGAACTGATGGTCATTTACACAGACCTTTTAGGTTTCCTGCAATATCTTTTTTGTTGGATTTTTGCTTTCTTAAAAAATAGAATCCTATGAGTGTTATTTAATTCCATTCTTTCCAGTGCAGTCGATTTCACTTCTGGCATTCCTCAAGGAATCCATCTGAACCCATTATTTTTCAGTCTTTCCATAAAAGATCTTCCTCTTTCCTTGAAATACTCTCGGGTTCTGATGTATGCTGATGATGTCAAACTCCGCCTATCGTTTAACAATATCACTCGCATATTAGACTATAAGAGAACCCAATTTTACTCCATTTTTGGTGTCTTCGTAATCTTTTGGCGCGTGTTTCTACTTTCAGTGACCTTGAGGTGATTTTTGACCTTAAATTGAGTTTCAACCATCATATTTCTTCAACTATTGATAAGGCTAAGAGTATATTCGGCTTTATTAAGAAGTGGTCTAAAGAATTTAATGATCCCTATAATACCAAGATTCTTGTCATCACTCTAGTCCGCCCTATACTTGAATACTGTTCGTGTGTCTAGACCCCCAATATATAAAATATCAAGACCGCAATGACTCGATACAGAAGTAATTACTTCTCTTTACACTTCGTGGTTTAAATTGGGACCCCAGTGTATGTTTGTCTTCATACTTTAGTAGGCTTCTTATAGATCTCCCATCATTGATCTATCTAGAAATTTCGTTCCCTTAGCTATAGGTACTTGTACAACTAACTATGCCCTTTATGATCTTTTCTGAGTTTTATGCACCCTTTATAATAAGTTATATCACGTCCTCTCTCATGAGATCTTACCATGTGCACTTAACATTATCGTCCTATATTGCCTTTGGGAACTATTGTAGAACTAACTGCCACTAGATGAAGTGGACATCGCTCATTGGCTCACACATCCCTTCTGTCCAACTCGACTATATGTCTCTGGCCACAAATGGCTATGAAATGAACTTCCTCCAACGGGTCAGAGAAGGGTGGATTTCTAATATATTTGGTCATATAAAAAGTCTCCGCGGTTTTTTGGTACATTTTTGCAAACAAATTTTCTTTATTCAAATTCAATTTCATTCAAGTACATAATGACCATTATTATCTGTGACCTTTTGCCATTTTCTGGGTAGCCTCATAATTCCATTGTATTGGTAGTCAGAGGGTGCAAGGTCCCGGATATACGGTGGATGTATCAAAATTCCCAAGAGCTCCGTTAATATGTTCCGGGTAATCAAAGAAGTGTGTGGCCTAGCATTGTCAACAAGGAAGACAACGCCCTTTCTGTAGACTAATTCTGGTCGCTCTTTCTTGATTGGTTCATTCAAACGGTCGAGTTGTGCACAGGATAGGACCGAATTGACCATTTCGCCACGTTCTAGGAGCTCATAATAGACAATTCCCTTCCAATCCCACCAACAACATAACCTTGTTCGCCGCCAATCCAGCCTTTGAAGACGTTTGTGGGAGGTCACCGACCTTGGCCCATGGTCGCTCGTGTTGGATATTCTTGTATTTAATCCATTTTTCATCGCCCGTAATGATTCGCTTTAAAATTGGTTCCATTTCGTTATGTTTCAAAAGCGTTTCACTGGTGGTTATTCGGTCAATTAAATTTCTTTGACTTTATTCATGTGGCACCCAAATATCGATCTTCTTTGAGTAGCCTGCTCTTTTCGAATGATTGCAAACTGTCACTGATGTTGATGTTTAGTGTCTCCGGTATCTTCTGACAGCTTACGTGCCGGTCTTGATCCATTAGTTGCAAAATTTAATCGACTTTTTCAGTCACAGGCTGACCAGTGCGAGCTGATCTTTTACATCGACATTTGCGGAATGGAATCGAGCAAACCTCTCCTGGGTCCTGCGTTTGCTCACATTCTCGTAAACTGCATAAATTTATTTTTGCAGCGGTTTTTTTTTTTAAAGTATATTTCTTCAGTTTATTCACTCATATTCAAATCAGTATAACTTTAAACACGAACAATGAATTACACAACTGTCTTTTTCAAACAATGTAGCTCGAAATTAATTTAAACACGTGTTTGTTTGGCACAATCAGATTAGTGTTGCAAGATCTATGGACACCAACATCATCTAGTGGGAAAAAATCGCGGGGACTTTTTATATGACGCAATATTATCTAACGATTAATATTTGCTTGTTTTTCATTAATTAAATTAATTAATTTTAAGCCTAATTTTAATCACTTATTATTATTATAAACTTTTTTTTTATTGTATTAATCTCCTGTATGATGATAATAATTAATTATTTTTAAGTTGACAGTATTTTGTCATAATTAGCCAAATAAATAAATGAACTATTGCGTTATATATTTTATACCGAAATAGCGCATGGTGTATAAATACAGGGCATCTATAAATTTACTTTTTTGATGTCCGTCCCAATTATCTGAATAAAACAGATGTTTAGCTTCATCAATACTTCATTTCAGCTGTCGTATAAACGGAGGGATAATTGACTGCATTTATATTTTCTTTGTCCTTCTTTTTTTCTGCTCTTGATGGATTTTTTCATTCAGGTGGTTATTCTTTCTCATTTATTTTTTCATAGGCAGTGCAGTCCACACATATGTCTTTTTTTGGGACGAAAAATTAACGCTTTTGTTTTTTTGTCAATTTTTTATTAAATATATTTATTTTTTTTTATTTTAAATATAGTAAAAATAATTTAATTATATTGAGTTAGCGGAAATTTTTCACTGTTGAACAAAATTCTTTAATTAAACAATACTTTCAACTTTTCAGTTTGGCTATTAAGGCATGGTTTTTTAGTTATATAATTTTTTAAATTTTTTTTTAAGAAGAACTTCACATGTGTATATGTGTCTACATATACAGTGCCAGCTCGCTAATCAGGATTAATGATTGCAGACCCCTATCCGTATTACAGATTGTTCCTGATTAGTGGATACATCAAAAAATTTTCATTGGGCACGTTACTAATAAAGAAAACCACTACTCACTGTTGTTTGTTGAAATTAAAAATAATTCACATGTGAGATGTTAATGTTAATATATACATAATATAATGTGTGTCTGTGTGTACAACCATACATGAATTAAAATTTTAATATTTTAAAAAAAAAATAAGGATATTGCTTTAGTGTGTTTTTTATTGCAGCCTTCCAAAGCTTGATTGCGCATTTCCTTAAGCAGGAGGATGTTTTTAATGGGCCATCACGCTCCCTAGCCCATTTTATGTAGGTGTTGAAGCTCTGCACAGCTTCATTATTTGTGGTAGGTGCTGCATGTTGCTCATCTACGGTTTCTTCCTCTTCGTCTGATAAAGTGCAGTAAAGATTTCCCTCGTCCTCATTAATCCATTCATTGATATCATTTGTGGACAACGTCTGTAATTTATGTTATTGTTGAACAAATCTGCCATTAAACTTAATTCATTGTTTGCATCTGTATTTGCCGCATTACTGTCATTCTCAAGAATAACCGCCAATGGAAGATTGTCCTCGGACGTCCATCTTTCACTTTGAAATGTTTTAAAAATAAATTGGAATCATCAAATGTCGAATTGTTTAATTCAAATAAAAGATCTTCTTATGACATTTTGGTTCATAGAATATTGAATAATGGCTGATTATGTGCAGTTTGAAATGTTTTTACTTGTGGTACAAAAGACTAAAAAAACCACTCAGAAAAAATTTAAGATGTCATCCAGTCGTTTTTTGATGAATAATATTCAATCGGCGCTTTCTTTTTAAATGACCTTGGATTCTTGGCTTTGCCTACAACAGCGGTATTCAGTTTTTAGCTGCCCGATCTATTAGCGCAAACCAGAAATGTTATTCGTCCCTTGCTCCTTTTTCTCCCTGAGGCGGTCTCTCTTTAGCATGCACTAATGTTTTATCTGGAAACATTTTCCAAAATAGAGCATATTCGTCTGCGTTATAAATCTGACAGTCTACTAAATCCTCAACTTCAAGAATCTCATATAACTTTTTTTCGAAATCTTGTACTATGTCAGGTCTAGACAAAGACTCTCCGCTTATTTTTACGCTGCGAACAGCAAATCTTTTTTTAAATTTTTGCAGCCATCCATCACTTGCTTTAAATTCTTTGTCGGCACCATACATCTTTAAAAACAGTGATATGTCTTTCTAGTGCAAAATCTCGTTTGAAATAGTGGGAAACCCCGTTGCTGTGTAAACCACGTGTATAATCGCTCCACAAACTCCTTATTTAATGGTTTTTCTGTTTTTTAGATTACCAATATCGGCGTTTTCCGCAAATCTATAAACACACAAAAAAAATAGCACTACTACACTAACAAAAAAAAAAATAACACACACAATATTTATTATTTGTGCAGAATTCTTTTTTATATCTGAAATTGTGGAAGTTTCTACTTTATACACTGACTCTAAATGTTTTCCACTTTTACCTTTATTTAATTCTAAAATAATTTTCACTTTATCATTTAAAGATAAGATGTTACGTGCACGTTTATTCGACATAATAACACAAAGTTACCTTTTGACTATCACAAACTGAATGATTCAAATTGCAACAAAGGACAATACAAATTACTCGTTAGAATAATTGTTTACCATTAGCTGTAAAATTCCATTCAGAACAATGACTCTTAACTTTTACAAGTAGAAGAGAGAAAACAAAAAATAGTTTAATAAAAAATTCGGATTACAGAGCTGCAATTAATCTGGACTCTAGAGTAGTCAATGTCAAAAAAATTCTATCCGGTCTACTGGATTAAAGGCATCCGGAGTAGCGTGCGGGCCCTGTACTTTGAATCAAGAAAAACATTATAGGGGTTTTTTTGTGAAACAACAATTACTTTTGAGCTGCTTCCCAAGTGGAAGTTACTTTGGAAGTACTTTATGCAAGCAGACTGACCAAGCGGTCTGTTCAAAGTACTGCCAAGGATTCACAATTGTTGATACAAAATTATACTGCTTGTGCTGGTTAAAAGATATAGAAACAATAATGCGCACTTAATATGTTCAGGGTGAGATGAGTAAAACAAAACTAAAAGACCAAAAACAAAGAACGCGCTGTATTTACAAGTATGTACGCGAAATATTACCCAATGTAACGTATACAGTTACCACATTGTTCATTTCAACACTCTTCCTCAATGGTCATCTGTATACATTGTTTACTGAAATTCATTATGTTTATTAAAATACAATGTTTCTGTTTCGACAAATTCTTAGTTAGAAAATCGTAAATGATCTGTGATAACTCGTATCTCCACTCCAGTCTGCATTAACCGAGTCCTCGAGTGGCTGGCAAGATGCGCGATAATGTAACTTCAGTTCTGTAGTTGCGGCTAGATATTGCAACACATGTTTAACACCTATTACATGCTCTCTGTACGGGTCGTTAATGAACCCAGTGAATGGTACACCTTTGATGGCCCAGAAGGAAAAAGTGACATTGATGTCACTTTTGTGAATGAGGCAGCCATGAGTTTGTATGAGTTTGAATGGAAAATTAAGGGTGGGTGGGGTGTGAGTGATCATAATCTCATTGAGATTATAATGACTTACACTCCAGTTGTGCGTGAAAGTATACCCGTGACTGGTTTGCGTGTGCATAATGCAAATTGGCCACTGCATGGTGAGTACTTGAGAGAAGCAGCAACGGAGGTTCCGTTGACCCACTTCTCTGAAATGAATGTTGATGAGCAGGTTGAGTGCGTGGAAAGGTGGGTGAGTTGTGTGAATGACTGTATGTTTCCAAGATGCCGTAGGGGCACTCTTGGTAGAGTGAAGTGGTGGACGAATTAGCTAAGCATGAAGCGGAGGCTGGTTCGTAGACTTCGGAAGAGATTCCAGAGGGCCAGATCTGCTAATGCTTTGAATGTAGGCCAACTTACATCTGAGTATAGTCGTGATTTGAAAGAATATAAGTGTATGCTTATTAAAGTGAAAGAAAATGAATGGAGAGCTTTTCTTCGGCGCAATGAGCATGATCCTTGGGGTCATGCTTTTAGAATTTGTAGGGTAAGGGTGGGCAGACAAATGTGTGTGCTCTTCGTGTTGGCGACATTCAGTTGACAACATGGAGAGATTGTATGAATGCTTTGTTGTGTGCATTTTTCCCTCGGGCGGATCGTGGGGAAACTCTACCTTTTGTGGAGGATTCTTGCGATCCGCTCGAGGCTGGTGAATTGGAGGTGGCTTTTTCGATGTTAACGTCGAGAAAATCACCTGGTATTGATGGATTGACCGGAGAGATGTGCAAAAGCATCTTTAAGGCCATTCCTGAGTACATGAATGCGTTATATGGGAAGTGTGTATCGGTTGGGTATTTTTCCAAGGCGTGGAAGTGTGCTAAGGTGATAGTGCTTCTGAAGTCGCCTGATAGAATTAAGAGTAATCTTCGTTCTTTTCGGGGCATCAGTCTCTTGCCGGTACTTGGTAAAGTGCTGGAAAGAGTTCTGGTAGAAAGGCTTCAGGAGAGAGTTAATAAGCAAATGTCTGATTTGCAATTTGGGTTTAGAAAGGGTAAATGCGTCGAGGATGCTTGGGGTCTGACTGTGTTCAGGCAAGTAGTTCCAAGTATGTGCTAGGTGTGTTTGTGGATTTTATGGGTGCGTTCGACTATCTAAGTTGGGATTGTGTGCTGAGGAAATTGAGAGATTGTGGAAGTCGGGAAATGGTTCTTTGGAAGAGTTATTTCTCTGACAGGCGTGCTTGTGCGGTTGGATTGAATGAGTGTGTCAGTGTGGATGTGGTTCGTGGTTGCCCACAGGGTTCTATCTGTGGTCCATTTATTTGGAACCTCATGATGGATTCCCTGTTAAGGCAGCTCGGACAAGAATATAAGTGCTGTGTGTACGCGGATGATCTGATGATCTTGATTGAGGGACAATCGCGTTTGGAAATTGAGCGCAAGGGCCAGGAGTCCATGCGCTTACTTTCTGAATGGAGCAGTAGTGTTGGTGTCAGTGTGGCGGTGGATAAGACTGTGACAATGCTGCTTAAGGGCAAATTGGCACCAAGTCGGAGTCCTATCGTCAGGCTTGATTCCGGCAGCCTTCGGTATGTAACTGAGATTAAGTACCTTGGTATAACCGTGGGTGAGAGAATGAATTTCATTCCTCATATTGCTCGTCTTAGAGACCGGTTGTTTGGTGTGGTTGGTAAAGTGCGCCGTATTTTGCGGAGTGAATGGGGTCTCAGTAGGCGTGCTGTTCGTACCATTTATGGAGGTCTATTTGTTGCTTGTGCAGCATATGGATCTTCGGTGTGGTACAAAACGGCATCGTCTGTTGAAGGCAGAAAGAAAGTGTTATCATGCTAGAGGGTCATGATATTGGGATGTTTGCCGGTATATCACACTGTCTCCACTGAGGCTTTGCAAATTTAGCTTGGTGTGGTTCCTCTTGATCTGAAGGTCAGGCGAAGAGCCATTGACTTCAAGATCAGGAGAGGATTACCATTGCTGCAGGATGAATGGTTATATGGGATGGATGTGGAGAGTTTAGGTCGTAATGTGTGTCAGAGAATGTTGAATGAGTGTGTCCTGTCTGAATGGCAAATCAGATGGGCCAGTTCTGTATGTGGGCGGGTAACATACAGGCTCATTCAGGATGTCACATTTGTTGGCGGTCGACCGGACTTTGGTTTTAACCTTTGGCTCGGATTCCTGTTGACTGGTCATGGTCCCCATAATGCTTTTTTGCATTCAAGGGGCCTAAATGACAGTGCGGAATGCCCTTGTGGCTCGACGGATGAGACATGGCAACATGTTCTCTGTGAATGTTCTCTGTATGATGATTTAAGGGACATGAATGAGTTTGGTATTTTGAGTGTTAATGGGGGTTTTGATTTTAGTGAGGTGCCCTCCAATAGGGACAGAGTTAGGAGATTAAATGGGTTTGCACGTGCAGTATTTTTGAGACGTCGTCCGATTGTAGCCTGAGACTGTCCGATATGTGTGTGTGTGAATGTGGTTGGTTAGTGTTCCCCCCGGGGTAACCAGTCCCTGAGCTTCAAGGAGCTTTACTGGTAGTAACTTGGTTACGCTGCCTGACCAGAGGTATTTTCTGGTACCACGGGCGTCTGACTTGTAGCGGTCTCAGCCTACTACCCTTTCGCTTAAAGTCCTTGTGACAGTGGGGACATATGCTCGCCTGATCTTTATCAAATAAATGCTGCCAAATTGGAGGAAGAGGTAGGAATAGACCTCGCTCCCAACAGCAAGGAAGCTGTACCCATGAGTATAGCTTTATACTCTGCCATCTGTGGGCCACCATTCTGCATGCTATTCCAGAGAGCTATGTTCAAATTTGGGCCACCAACCCATTAACTTTTTTGGAGTTCGAATTTGGTAGTACCTCGGGTGCGAAGTCTGACCAGAGGCTATTTTCTGGTACCACGGGTGGTCAGGAGCCCACGGAACTTGTTTCCGTCCTGGCCAGCGGGTACGGCCCCCTTGTGGGAGTATCGTGGTGGCCGTGGTTTGATACCCAAATGCGGGTAGAGTAATAACTCGACGTGGAGTTGCGTTATACAACCGGGTGCTGTGACCCAGAGAGCAGCAGAGGTTTAAGATGGACTTCGCTCCCCACCAAGGTAAGAGTCATATTTACCAAAATAAATATGACATAATTTGGGACCAGCGGATATATATCCAAGGGGACGTTGATTGACGTTTCAATCCATGTGCTTGAGACCGTGTTCTTAAGTCTTCACAGACAGACGAGCACGTAAAACACTGGTACTTCATTGTGCGGGTTATTATTTCTTTTTGCGAGCTTTACTATTATACTTTGTGGCATATACATAACTCTTGATGTCGAAGGTAGCCACATTAGCTCACCAATTGCTAACTGATACGCTGCCTTCAGTAGTAAAGTTTTCTTTGCCACATGCCACTTAAAAATTGCATCTGAAGGCGTCACTGCAAGCCTGCATGTCATTTATGGATAATGTCTCATTCATCGATATATCGCCTATATCGCCATTCCGCTCAATCTGCATATCCAAAAACATTTGCAAGGGGCCTTTATCAACACACTCGAAATTTGCTGCTATCAGAACCTTGATCGTGGAGTAGATCGTCCACGTACATCAATATTAAACAACGACTGCCATTTATGTCTTGCTTATACAAACATGTATCATTCTGAATGAAACCCAGTTCGCATAACACTGCATTCAGCTCAGCATTCCATTCTCTTCCAGATTATTTGAAGCTAGCATATCGCTTTGATTAGCGTCAGCACCTTTTGATCACATGTCTTGACCACAAATCCTTCTGGCTGCTTCATGTATACCTACCTCATCATCATTCAGTGTACTGTTAAGGTACGCAATACATACGTCCTTTTGATGTAAGTACAATTTCAATTCCACGGATAATGCCATTACCAGACGTATAGTTTCATAACGAAGCACAGGAATACGTTTCGGAATAGTTCACTCCAAACTTCTTTGAACATCCTTTTGCAATCAAACGTGATTTGTAGAGTTCCACACTGCCGATTCTCTGTTTTTAAATAATATATACCCATCTGCAGCTAATCGCCTGTTGCCCCGTGGATAGATCCACCAATTTCCATGTTTGAATTCAATGCATCGAATTCTCTGTTCATGGCGACCTGCCAAAATGATCCATGTCTGTTCTCGATTGCCTGCTTGTAGTTCTGGGGTAACGGTATCTCTTTTGCTTGCATTGCGTTCAATACATTAAACTGTTTCTTTGGTCGCCCTGGCTTACCTGACCGTATTATCTTTGGCCTACCTGGCCCAATCTTTACAGTGTCGTCGTAATGCTCTTCATGATTCTCGTCCCCACTTATTTGGAGTAGCGTAGTCGGCACTTTTGATCACTACGTTTTCCTCTTGCTGTATATCGTCGTCGATATATGAGTCGAGCTGCATTATGTCATTTCTTTGTGTATCAACTGGTTGGCTAAAGTCGGAACATCATATTAACTAGTTCGTATTTGTCATCTGCCTACTGTTTTCCAGAAAGCGAAACCAATATAAAAGCAATGTGGAAGGTTTTTGAAGCAAGCTATTTTGTCAGCACTGTAAAAAAGAGCATTATCAATGACTATAAATGATGGGACCAGAAATTAGTGTTGTCAGTTGGTGTAATTAGAAAATCGGGCAGAAATTTATTTAATGAAGAAACATATCGCACATGTTTAACTAAACCGTTATAACTCAAAAAATACAATTTTTGAGTTAATGATGTTTAAATATTCGTTATATGATGATTTAAATTGTGTAGTAATTTCATGTTTCATGTTTTTCTCGAAATGCTGCTTTTTGAATTGTAACGGTTTAGTTAAACATGTGCGATATGCTAAAAATGTCACTTTTACCTATAAGAACTTCTTTGAGTTGTTTTGAATAAATATTTATGTTATTGGAAAAAATTGTTTGTAAAAAATTTTATTTTTTAATGTATGTTGGTGAGGTGCAACGTAAAAATTAAGAAATCAATTTTCTTATGACGTTACTAGGTTTTTGTGAGAACGACACTCAGACAGCATGTTGCATGCTTTTTTTTAGCCGTTCCGACAGGTCGTTTGCGAGTTCGAGTTTCTATGAACGGCTTTTTTTTTTCCTTTGGTTATATATACAAATGAAAAGTTTTAATGTTCAATTGTAAAATTTGTGGAAATTACATAAAATCGAACAATTTGCAGGGTATGCAAATAGGTTTTGCAGTTCGCTTTTTCATTCCCTCCACATATTTCCTAAAAATTTTAACAATAAGTTTACAATTTGAAATTTACTAAAATCATCATCAGTTGTTGTATGTTGGCGCGACAGAAAAAAAAGCGGAAGTCCGTTGACAATGACCGAAAACTTCCTAACACTACGTAGAGTGACCATCACACAAATTGTATATTCCACACAGTGATCATTGCAAAACTCCGAGTTTCTGCACGAGTTTCTATACAATAACAACAACTACAATATTCGTTAATTTTCACGGTAGTTGTTGTAGATTGAAGTCGAGCATCGTCCGATTTTCTTAAAGTTGCAGTTTCTCTCTCTCTAAACAACAAGCTAAGTACAAATTGGCAAGACCTTCTAATTCTTGCACCATGAAATAAGATCGTCAACTAAGTTTTGCAAAATTTCTTTGTTTTGGATGGCTTAGCTCTAATTTTTTAATTTCTTTAATAAAGAAAACCACTAAGTGGTTAAAATTTGATCTCTATTTAAGCTTGATTAAGATTTGCTTATTAGAGCGTAGCTCTTTTATGTGCGTTACGGCGTGAGTGAAATTTCAAAAAATTATGCTAAAAATAGAATCGTCAGATTTTTTCCTACTGGTTAGAGAGAAGGACTGGCAAACCGATGGCGAGAGGTTCGAGTCCTGCACTGGGAATATTTGTTTTTTAGAGCGTAGCTCTTTTATGCACGTTACGACGTGAGCGAAATTTCAAAAAAATATGCTAAAAATAGAATCGTCAGATTTTTTTCTATTGGCTAGAGTGTAGGGCTGGCAAACCGCCTGCATGGGGTTCGAATCCTGCATTGGGAATATGCTTTTTTTTATTTTTATATTGAAAATGATTGTTTTTTATTATATTGTAGCTATTAAAGCAAACATGATTAAAATGTCTGCGTAGCGTAGTGGTTAGAGAATAGGGCTGGCAAAGCAAGGGCGTGGGGTTCGAGTCACTGGGAATTTTTTTCTATTATAATTTGTTTTTTTTTAAATTTTTTAATTTTTATATTGAAAATGATTGCTTTTAATTTTTTTTGTGTACATATAAATTAGTAGCTTTGCGCAGACACGCTTTGTTGTGGCCTTTCAAACAACATATATAAATAAGTTAAAATGGGATGATTCAGTTTTATGATGATAATGATCAACAAATAAACTTGATGATGATAATGATCAACAAACTAAAAGTAAAGCAACAATTAAAATTAACAGCATTTAAGAATAATAATAAAAAAGAATAAAAAAAAAAAAAAAACAAAACAAAAATTTTCCAATAAATAAAAATAAAAAGAATAATTAAAAATTTTGTTCTGAATGGATTTGCGCTCTACACGGATATCCCACAACACCTCTTTCTTTTTTGTTATATTTTTTTTTTTAAATGAACAGATAATTTTATTTTGATTTAGATATGATATTACTGTCGATAGTTGTACTGATGGTTGTTATGCGGGAGAAGCTCAAAAAGAAGGTTTCTTTGAAATCCCACCAAACAGATATCATACCGATTATCTAAGTGCTTTTTACTCAATCATCGTTTAAAAATGTTGTAGATACTTAATTTCTTTTCTCGAAGTTGGAGAAACAAATCGCAGAAGTCAACGCGATGGCACAATTTCTTTATGTAACAACATGGCGAACCCATATGCCGAGCTATGATATTTAACATAGGCATTTCAAATGATCCTGAATGGGCGAATGTAACAAATTTAATCTCTCAGCGATCTCCCAAGTTGTAATTCGCCGGTTTGCATAAATTAATGAGTTTATTTTATTATAATCAGCTCTAACTGGCCTTCCAGAAAGTGATGTCTTCAACATAAAAATATTTTCGGATTAAAATTTTGCAAACGAATTTGTTTTTTCTTACTTGAACACAATTTTTACATTTTTGATAGTAAAAAATCTGCTTTTTATTTTCTATATTTGATAGACACCAACTAAAAACTAGTGCGTAGAATCAATCGATCTTTTTTACCTTGCCAGATCAGCTGTCAAAATATATGAAATGATTTGCGGTTTAAGTGTGAAGATGGCTATGAAAAAATACAATTAAGTCTTCTGTTGCGAAAAATCAAAATTACTTTCCGAACAACCCAATACTTATGTACATATTTAAGAAAAATATGTAGTTTTTATACTATTCGCGGAAGTGAACAGCATTCTAAGTTTGCCATGAAGTTTGTAACAGACAGAAGGAGAAAAAAAAACCACATAAGGTATATATATTCTTGATCAGCTCGATTAGGCGAATTGATTAAGCCATGTCCGTCTGTCTGTCTGTATGTATGAAAACTAGTCCCTCAGTTTTTGAGGTAGAGAGCTGAAATTTTGCACGAGCCTCTCTTTTTACCATACGCAGTACTTTTGTCGGAATAGGGGTACCTCCTATTCAAACCACTCATTTGAATTCATGTTCTAATTAGAAAAACTTTTTTGTTTTTTGTCCTATCGAAATAAAACTTGGACACTTTCAGTTTCCAAAACATGCGCAGGACATTTGTTGGAACCACCCGAATCGGACCACTAGTGGGGTTACCTCCATACAAACCACCCATTTAATTCATGTTCTAATTAGAAAAAAGTTTTTGTTTTTTGTCCTATCGAACTGAAAACTGGACACTATCAGTTTCCAAGACAGGCGCAGGATATTTGTCAGAACCAGCCCAATCGAACCACTAGGGGGTACCTCCCATACAAACCCATTTGAATTCATGTTCATATTAGAAAAACTTTTTTGATTTTTGTCTTATCGAACTGAAACTTGGACACTATCAGTTTCCAAGGCAGGCGCAGGACATTTGTCGGAACCAGCCCAATCGGACCACTAGGGGGTAACTCCCATACAAACCGCACATTTGAATTCCTGTTCTTATTAGAAAAACTTTTTGATTTTCGTCCTATCAAACTGAAACTTGGACACTATCAGTTTCCAAGACAGGTGCAGTACATTTGTCGGAACCATACCACATTGTCTATTTTGAGCGGACTTTAATATCTATGAATTAAGAATTATATATATTGTATGTGCACACTATACATGTCATTAATGTGTGTGACTTTAGACATACTTTTATATATTTTTGTCCATACCTACTCATCTATGTACTCGTATGTTCGAACAACTTAACTTATTTATAAAATTTTTGTAGATTTGGTTGAAAATAGTCTTACTGTTTAATGAATGTAACTTTGTATGTAACACTAACAAATATAAGCAAATAACGAAAACATTGTAAATAATTACTAAAACACAAAGGCACCAGACCACAGTCACAATCAAAACTAAAGTTTTATTCTCATTTTGTAGTCAGTATACTGAACTCAACTCAATTTAACTTGAATGATACTTGACTCGAACCAAATTTTAAAACTATGTCGTTATATTTCTAATTCATAGAATCGTGTGTCGAAGACTTCATAAAATATATGTATAATGGAAATGATCGTCGTAACAAGGGAAATCGATTGACCTTATTTTAGTTCGTAGGTCGCTTCTTTGGAAAGTAGTCTCTAATTTTGTTTTTTTTTTCGTAGAGCGACAATTTGTTACGTACACGTCTTATTGCCATACCCACGAATTTCTGCCACTTCAATTTTTTTAAACTTTAATAGAAATTAGGAGATACACCTGAAGAAGAATGAAGATTGGTTCCAAACAAAAAAAGAAAAAAAAAAAATAGATATATAAAATAATACAAATCCTTTGACTTTACTGCCAATGCGGATGACTACACATTAATAAATAAGATGAACAAACAAAAACATATTCATTAAATATATGTACTTCAACTCTTTACTGGCATTATGTCCTGGTGTGACTATCCGGGTGCGTCTTTACCGGTTCCCAAATGGAAACACCTGCATATTTGACTAGTATAATAATGGCATCCAAATTTTTACGTGTAGAAAACATGTATACAGAAAACTTTTATACATTCTCCTCAACTTAATAAGTATAATCTAATACAACTATGTACGAAGTTAAACCTACACATTGCCCCTACCAATAGAGGTAAACAAACTCTCCCCATTACCTTCCTACCAGTTCTTAATTATGCATACACACGAACAGGAGTATCATACAAAATAACCATAAAAGACGAAGACTCCCTCTCTGAGGATCAACGCTTTTGCCAACATCAATAACCAGACAGAGTCCATACTCCTCAGCCATTAGACACATCAGAAAACGCAAACAAGCATCGTTTGCTTAAGATTGATGAAACCATTAATGAAATGGAAATCAGGCTGTATAATGAAAGTTCAAGGAGGAAAGTGAAGTTCGTCTTAGTCATGAAAAGGGAACGCAGGTCCGTGAGCACTCCAAATTTGTGGTCAAATAAGTTAAATTACGTAATGGATTACGATTCTTCTATTGAATATAGAAATGATCGTGTCGTTTAAATATGTACAATGTCAGTTGTCTGCGTATGAATTTAAAGGTCTTTGTTGCTTACAAGGGAAAAAATTAGAAGAAATTGTTCCTCCCTCCGAACCACTCTCTTCTTACGGGTGATCATCATAAATCAAAACCATTTATCCATATACTACGACATAACAAACGCTTGTAAATCAATGAATAAAATAATAAATCAAAGGAAATTCATGCAAGCATCTCATTGTTCATCAGAAGTTAGCGCTGACTTTTTCCCTACTTTATCTTTACTGTGAACGGTAATTTACAATTTCATTTTCAATGCGCTTACTAAAAATTCAACATCAATTTTTTTTTGCTTTTTTGATTTCTATTTACATTATGAAACCGGCTGAAGACACCTATCGTCGATTATTTTTTGGTGCCTCTTACTAGTGTTCACACTTTGAGACTGACGCAAAACTAATTTTTTCACCTTCCCTTACATTTTTGCTTCTTAAAAAAGGTGTGTGCTGTGTTGCAAAGCAAAATTTTTTTAGTTTCAAAAGCTATCTTGGCCCGTTATTGTTTAATCTTTTTATAAACCATCTTCTTCTTTCCTTGAAATACTCTCGTGTTCTAATGTATGCTGATGATGTCAAACTCTGCCTATCGTTTACAATATCTCTTCGCATATTAGACTAAAAGAAGATCTAACCTCACTCCAATTTAGGTGTTTACGTAATCTTCTGGTGCTAAACTGCGATAAATGCATGTTCATGACGTTTCATATATGATAGACAATAATTCGTTGGCGCGTGTTTCTACTTTCAGTGAGTTTGGAGTGATTTTTGACCCTAAATTGAGTTTCTTCAACTATTAACAAAGCTCAGAGTATTTTATTTAAAGATGGTCTAAAGAATTTAATGATCCCTATACTACCAAGATTTTGTTCATCACTCTAGTCCGCCCTGTACTTGAATACTGTTCGTGTATTTAGAGCCCCCAATATAAAAAAGACCACATTGAGTCTATACAGAAGCATTTCTTTCTCTTTGCATTTCGTAGCTTAGCTTGGGATCCCAGTGTACGTTCGCCTTCATACTTTAGCAGGCTTCTTCTTATAGATCTCCCATCATTGTAAAATCGCCGAATAACTCTTGGTATAAGCTTTCATCATAAACTTATTACTGGTAATGTTGATTCGGTGCTTTTAAGCCAACTTAGTTTCTGTGTCCCTAGTCTTACATATAGAAATTACGTTCTCTTAGCTATAGGTACATGCACACCTAACTATGCCCTACATGATCCTTTCCGAGTATTATGCACTCTTTATAATAAGTTCTACCACGTCCTCTCCGTTCAGATCTAGCCCTCAGCGTTTAACATCATCATCCTTCGTTGGCTTCGGGGATTGGAACGAACTGCTACTAGATGAAGTGGACATCGCTCATTAGCTCATACATCCCTTCTGTCTCTGACCACAATTGGCTGTGAGTAGGGGCATAGCTTGAAAAAATCCCTCCAGCGGGTCAGAGACGGGTGGATTTCTTATATATTATCATACGTTTAATTGTAATTAATTAAAATTGTTTTAAGACTAACTTTAATTACGTATTATTGTTATTAATTGTTTATTCTTTTTGTTTTTTGTTTTTTTTTTTTTGGTTTAATATCACGTATTATGTTAATAACATTTTAATTTTAAGTTTGACAGTATTTTGTCATAATAAACAAAAAAGAAATAATAAAAATGAGTTGGAAAAGGGTATTCTTTCATAAAGTTGAAACCTGTTAAGTCACCGCTTAATGTCATTTTTGTCCATAAATGCAAAAAAAAATGTATTGTATTTTCGTTCTCTTTTTTGAGATCGGGGCAACATGAGAGCGAGAGAGAGTGTACTGTTTTCAGCAACAAAATTCAACCAAATTGTTTGAACCTTCACATTTTGAGAGCGACCATAATTTGATTTGTTCTGAAACAGCGACAGTGATTTCTATTTCGTTTTTTGTAAACTTATGCTAAGCCATCGTAAAAATGTTAATTGAGTTATTATTGTTATGAAAAAAAAAAAAAAAATTTAGTGCCGAGGCCTGCTCGTGTAATATATTACTGTACATCAATTTAGATTTAATCTAATACCTAGTAGCTTATACTGTAATGCTAAAGTGCCCCCGACATGATCATGTATTTAGCCACCAGTCATTTTATATACTTGTGTTCATCATGCTGCAAGGAAGCATTTCTTGCTATTTTTCGAAGTGAGCAGATGTGTGGACAACAATGCCGATGGCGACGGCTCCGACACTTTGCAAATATTTCGCATGCCATCCGCTCACGTCTGTTCATTCCAAACATTTCATAAAAGTGAGCACTTGCCTATATTTGGCTCATTCACACACACTTACTTCGTGAAGGCATAAATGAGATAGCATGGTCAAATAGAGAATGATGTTGGTGAAAGAAATTTTCGGAAAATCCACCGGAAAAGTCTCCATAAAGACTTTACAATTATACAACAACAACATGCAGTTTGTATGTTATAAAAATGTTTATAACAACAACGTGCAAGCAACCAGCTTATGTGTACAAACACAAGCGAATGTACGAAGAAAAGAGCACGAGAAAGCTTGCAGTTGGTCTAGTTTTTGGGGAAGAGGAGACAGACGGCAAACGTAAACACATTGTTGAACACAACAACAATAATTACACACGCCACATAAATCAAAAGCAATGTAGAGACGGATAGACAAACAATATGATAGATAGACAGACAGATAGAAAGACACACAGACTGACAGACAGACTCGTCGAGCTGATGTTCCCTCCGATGTCTCCTTCTGAGTGTTATGACGGGATTGTGCAATCAAAGATAAAAAGTTTTTGATTTTCCATTTAATCATGCCATGACGCTTCCAAAGTCCACAATTAATCGCATAATGTGTGGCCGGCATCACAAACTTCTTGACAATCTTATAATGTTGCATGTAGTTGCATTTGTTTTGAGATGATCTCTCTTTGTCTGCTTTTAAGAAGTTTCACTTCTATCAGGTGCACAATGGCACACGCGCAATTCTTTTTTATTAAATTTTATTTGTTAAAATGAGTTATGGTCTATTTTAATAAATAATTTTATAATAAATACCATAAATATCGTAAGTCAAATACTTTATCTTTTTCTGAACATGTAAAAAATTATCTACTAACTGCTAATATCAATGCCTTCATTTGAAAATATTTGTGTTCTACTGTTATTTTCACTCTCACTCTACGCAAATGAAAAAATTATGAAAAAAACGATATACGCGACGTAGCAGAAACAAACACCTAGCAACGAAATTTTTGCCTTTGAGCCGTTTTATAGGGCATGCACACGATCATGCATGTACCATCGGTCATTATCATAGTGTGTGAAATGTGTATGTGTGCGTGTAATTTACTCTCAATTCTCTCCATGACCATAATCGTATGGAAGAGAGAAATATAGGCAATTACTCACTTGAATGAAATTTGTGGAAAGCAGACGTCCGTAGAATTTTGTGCAATATTTACGAAGTGCCGATGGCTTGGTAGTTGTTTATATTTTGTGTAATTGATCAATTTACAAATCATGTATAAATTAAAAGATAATATTTATATATATATACAGTGATATATTAAGTTAAATAAAATAAAATTATTTAGAAAATGATATGAAGTACCATTGTTTTACGTGCTCGACCTCGACCTATCTGAGAAGACTTAAGAACACGGTGCCAAGCACATGGATTGATAAACGTCAATCAACGTCCCCTTGGATATATATCCGCAGTACCAAATTTGAGTCCTATTTATTTTGGTAAATATGACTCTCTCCTTGGTGGGGAGCAAGGCCCATCTTAAACCTCTGCTGCTCTCTGGGTCACAGCACTCGGTTGTGTAACGCAACTCCACGTCGAGTTATTACTCTACCCGCATTTGGGTATTAAACCATAGCCACCACGAACTCCCACAAGGGGGCCGTATCCGCTGGCCAGGACGGAAACAAGTTCCGAGGGCTCCGACCACCCGTGGTACCAGAAAATAGCCTCTGGTCAGACTTCGTACCCGAGGTACTACCAAATTCGAACTCCAAAAAGTTAATGGGTTGGTGGCCCAAATTTGAATGATATGTGATAACCATACTTGATGAAAAAGAAATGTGTTTTGGGGTTACTGGCAATGTATCGCGACTTGCCGGCTCTATGGGCCATAAAGTGCAAGGACTACAGCAACAGGGTGGTGAAAGACCAGCAATATAATTTATTGCTGGGAAAATACCGGGAAACTTATCCCAACGCGGATAAAAAAGAGCTAACATGAAAGGTTAAAACGTGGCGCTGCAATTTCAAGCGCGAATTGAAAATAATTCGAACTTCGGAGAAAAGTGGAGCAGGGGTGGATGATTGCTTTCAATTCACATTGAAAAGTGGAGGATCCTTGTGAGGATGAATGGAGAGCTTTTCTTCGGCGTAATGAGCATAATCCTTGGGGTCATGCTTATGGAATTTGTAGGGGTAAGGGTGGGCAGACAAATGTGTGTGCTCTTCGTGTTGGCGATACTCAGTTGAAACATGGAGGGATTGTATGAATACTTTCTTGTGTGCATTTTTCCCTCGGGCGGATCGTGGGGAAACTCTACCTTTGGTGGAGGATCCTTGTGATCCGCTCGAGGCTGGTGAATTGGAGGTGGCTTTTTCGATGTTAAAGTCGAGAAAGAGAGATGTGCAAAAGCATCTTTAAGGCCATTCCTAAGTACATGAATGCGTTATATGGGAAGTGTGTATCGGTTGGGTATTTTTCCAAGGCGTGGAAGTGTGCGCAGGTGATAGTGCTTGTGAAGTCGCCTGATAGAATTAGGAGTAATCCTCGTTCTTTTTGGGGCATCAGTCTCTTGCCGGTACTTGGTAAAGTGCTGGAAAGAGTTCTGGTAGAAAGGCTTCAGGAGAGAGTTAATAAGCAAATGTCTGATTTGCAATTTGGGTTTAGAAAGGGTAAATTCGTCGAGAATGTTTGGGGCTATGTGTCTGACTCTGTTCAGGCAAGCAGTTCCTAGTATGTGCTAGGTGGGTTTGTGGATTTTATGGTTGCGTTCGACTATCTAAGTTGGGATTGTGTGCTGAGGAAATTGAGAGATTGTGGAAGTCGGGAAATGGTTCTTTGGAAGAGTTATTTCTCTGACAGGCGTGCTTGTGCGGTTGGATTGAATGAGTGTGTCAGTGTGGATGTGGTTCGTGGTTGCCCACAGGGTTCTATCTGTGGTCCATTTATTTGGAACCTCATGATGGATTCCCTGTTAAGGCAGCTCGGACAAGAATATAAGTGCTGTGTGTACGCGGATGATCTGATGATCTTGATTGAGGGACAATCGCGTTTGGAAATTGAGCGCAAGGGCCAGGAGTCCATGCGCTTACTTTCTGAATGGAGCAGTAGTGTTGGTGTCAGTGTGGCGGTGGATAAGACTGTGACAATGCTGCTTAAGGGCAAATTGGCACCAAGTCGGAGTCCTATCGTCAGGCTTGATTCCGGCAGCCTTCGGTATGTAACTGAGATTAAGTACCTTGGTATAACCGTGGGTGAGAGAATGAATTTCATTCCTCATATTGCTCGTCTTAGAGACCGGTTGTTTGGTGTGGTTGGTAAAGTGCGCCGTATTTTGCGGAGTAAATGGGGTCTCAGTAGGCGTGCTGTTCGTATCATTTATGGAGGTCTATTTGTTGCTTGTGCAGCATATGGATCTTCGGTGTGGTACAAAACGGCATCGTCTGCTGTAGGCAGAAAGAAATTGTTATCATGCCAGAGGGTCATGACATTGGGATGTTTACCGGTATGTCGCACTGTCTCCACTGAGGCTTTGCAGATTTTGCTTGGTGTGGTTCCTCTTGATCTGAAGGTCAGGCGAAGAGCCATTGACTTCAAGATCAGGAGAGGATTACCATTGCTGCAGGATGAATGGTTATATGGGATGGATGTGGAGAGTTTAGGTCGTAATGTGTGTCAGAGAATGTTGAATGAGTGTGTCCTGTCTGAATGGCAAATCAGATGGGCCAGTTCTGTATGTGGGCGGGTAACATACAGGCTCATTCAGGATGTCACATTTGTTGGCGGTCGACCGGACTTTGGTTTTAACCTTTGGCTCGGATTCCTGTTGACTGGTCATGGTCCCCATAATGCTTTTTTGCATTCAAGGGGCCTAAATGACAGTGCGGAATGCCCTTGTGGCTCGACGGATGAGACATGGCAACATGTTCTCTGTGAATGTTCTCTGTATGATGATTTAAGGGACATGAATGAGTTTGGTATTTTGAGTGTTAATGGGGGTTTTGATTTTAGTGAGGTGCCCTCCAATAGGGACAGAGTTAGGAGATTAAATGGGTTTGCACGTGCAGTATTTTTGAGACGTCGTCCGATTGTAGCCTGAGACTGTCCGATATGTGTGTGTGTGAATGTGGTTGGTTAGTGTTCCCCCCGGGGTAACCAGTCCCTGAGCTTCATGGAGCTTTACTGGTAGTAACTTGGTTACGCTGCCTGACCAGAGGTATTTTCTGGTACCACGGGCGTCTGACTTGTAGCGGTCTCAGCCTACTACCCTTTCGCTTAAAGTCCTTGTGACAGTGGGGACATATGCTCGCCTGATCTTTATCAAATAAATGCTGCCAAATTGGAGGAAGAGGTAGGAATAGACCTCGCTCCCAACAGCAAGGAAGCTGTACCCATGAGTATAGCTTTATACTCTGCCATCTGTGGGCCACCATTCTGCATGCTATTCCAGAGAGCTATGTTCAAATTTGGGCCACCAACCCATTAACTTTTTTGGAGTTCGAATTTGGTAGTACCTCGGGTGCGAAGTCTGACCAGAGGCTATTTTCTGGTACCACGGGTGGTCAGGAGCCCACGGAACTTGTTTCCGTCCTGGCCAGCGGGTACGGCCCCCTTGTGGGAGTATCGTGGTGGCCGTGGTTTGATACCCAAATGCGGGTAGAGTAATAACTCGACGTGGAGTTGCGTTATACAACCGGGTGCTGTGACCCAGAGAGCAGCAGAGGTTTAAGATGGACTTCGCTCCCCACCAAGGTAAGAGTCATATTTACCAAAATAAATATGACTTAAATTTGATACCTGCGGATATATATCCAAGGGGACGTTGATTGACGTTTATCAATCCATGTGCTTGGAACCGTGTTCTTAAGTCTTCACAGATAGGTGAGCGCGTAAAACACTGGTACTTCATTGTACTATTTTGATGCTATACTGTTTCTGAACGACATGGAAACGCTTGTCTCTTCCAAAAGCAATTTCCAAGTAAGTGGAATATGTGTACGTACATATGTATATTTATTTCAATACAGTAATATATACATACATATGTGTGTTTATTTTGATACAGTTCATTTTGAGTATAGTATTTTAAATAATTGTTTGATTTTGCCAATGCACTTGTCCTTCTGTATTAAAGAAATCCATAAATTCGTCCCTGACTTTCTTTGCGTCTACAGAGAAATTTTTCACAAATTTATTTTGCAAAGTAGTCAATAAACTGATTATGTTTTATATTTGAAAAACGGTTCATTGTTTTCCTTCTCAGGAAATTATGCAAGTAGCAGCAGGCAACCACAATTGTTTGAACTTGGAGTTAATTGAAATGCATCATATCCAATGAAATGATATGGAAGTAATTTTCCACCAACTGTCACTTCATTTGAATTTGGTAACTTCAGTCTATTTACATAAAATGGTCTTCCAAATTAGGTGTGGCGTTGAACTCCGCCATCAGAAATTCTCCCATTTATATCAATATTTGCCATTATGAACTCATAATTGGCATTTACAACAGCCATAAGAACCACACTGGGGAACTTTTTATAATTATAATAAAAAGAGCCTGAGCCAGAAGGTTTGCCGATAGCAACGTGCTTCCCATCTACAGCACCCAAGCAATTTGGAAAATTCCACTTGGTGTTGAAATCTTCAGCTATAGCTTTCCAGTCCTCTTCAGTTTTTGGTACCTGTAAAAAAAACATTTTAATGAGTTATCTCTCTTATTTTTTAGGAAGATGATGGACCACAACAAAAAAATAAACAAAAACCTCCAACAACCGACGACCTTCTACTGCATCAATTACAAAATAAAGAAAATTGTTTTTCCCAACAATTGGCGAGTGCATGGCGCAAACAGATGCAGGAAATAGACGGCTATCAAAGGATAATAGGCCAGAAAGTTGTGAACGATGTCATGTTCAGTGGAGCGATGGGCCAACTGACCATTAATACGTCGTTGGCAAATTAAAATCTGACAAGTATGTACGCAGAACGAACCTCAACGCCGTTTAATGTAAGCGGTTAGTCTTACGAATCATCGACATCATTAACACTAAATCAGCAATCGATGAGTCGGCAGCCAACTCCCTTAACCATTATTGGGAATGAGATGTTGGTAGCAGCTCCGAGTACTCAAATGGACCGACAGTTTACTGAAATGTTCCTCATTTTATTTTACCCTAAATTTAAGTTTACACAAATGATTAAATAAATAATGAAAACATAAAATTTCTTGCGTTCATGTAATCCTTTAAACATGCAATTATTTCTTCACATGTTTCATTTATTATTAGGGAAATTGTACGGGGGGATATCGCAGTTCAAAACTTCAGGTCCTCAAAATGATTCCCAATAGCAAGGAATCGAAGTGTTGTTGACAACCAGATGTCTGCTGGAATGGCAGCACGCATTGTTGCGTCTTTTTTTTTAATTCATGGGCCAACCATGCTCATCCATTCTTAAAAAATTCTTAAAGTCTACTTACGAGGACACTTCTAGCTCCTTTAATTAATTTTGATGCGTAAACTCATTTCTTCTTTTGTGTCAATCTTTTATCCACGTGTTTTTAATTGCTTTTTGTTTTCGTTTTCTTTCTTTTTCAAACACATATGAATATTTTATCCGTCATCGAAATTGTTGTCCGCACATCTGCTCACTTCGAAAGATTACAAGAAATGCACAAGGGATTTCGAAGCAAATGCTAGATTTTTATCACCGTTCCTCAACTCATATCATTTCGAACTAAGTTAAATCACAAACAAACATTAGCAAACTAAACGAATATGCAGGAGTGCATAACAATTTTATGGCTTCGACTGAGATGACACCGTCGTGCTTGAAAATAAAAAACAAAACAAATAATCGGCCAAGTGCGAGTCAGACTCGTACACGGAGGGTTACGTACTAGATTGGGGTTTGTTTGGGAAGTACTCCCCATAGTGGTCTGATTTGACTGATTCCAACAAATGAACCGCGACTATATTAAAAACCTATAGTGTCTAAATTTCGGTTCAATAATGAAAGAAACAAAAAAGCTTTTAGAATAAGAACCTAAATTTTAATGGTGAGTTTGTTATGTATGTTGTATCTAGCAGAGGTATAGCGTCAATATCAAAAACTTATAGTGTCTGAATTTCAGTTCAGTAGTCTGAAAAACAAAATAAAAATTGCGCTTGTGCCATCGTACACGTGTTAGAAGTGAAACTTCTTAAAAACAGACAGAGAGAGATCATCTGCATACAATATTATAAGGTTGTCAAGAAGTTTTTAATGCCGGCCACACTTTATGCGATTGATGGTACAATTTCATTTTCCTTGTGGACTCTCACAACGTATGCGGGGAAGGGTCATGGCACGATTGTATGTCAATCTTTAATTCTGTCTGTCTGTCCGTCTGTATATTGCTTTTGGTTTCTGTGGTTTGTGTGGTTGTTGTAATTGTGTTAAACAATGTGTTTATGTTTGCCGTCTGTCCCCTTTGCACTTAAATTAGAGCACCAACAAGCTTCTGTGTGTTTCTCGTTCTCTTTTCTTCATACATTCACTTGTGTTTGCACACACACAATCTAGTTTCTTGCATGTTGTTGTTATAAACATTTTTATAACACACAAGCTGCATGTTGCTGTTGTATAATTGCAATCTCTTATGGAGACTTTTTCGGTGGATTTTCCAAAAATTGTATTATTTGTTGAGGATATGGAAATAAAAATACACATTCTGTGAAAATTTCAAGTCTCTACCTAGTGCGGTTCACGAGATATAGACTCAAAAAAAAAGTGATGATTTGTATTTTTTCACTCAAATTTTTAGTATAAATTTTCGCCCAACGAAAACTTTTCTAATAAGGACCTGAATTTTAATGGAGGTTTGTAAGGGTCCTAGTGTCCGATCAAACTGAAATTTCGACACTATAAGTTTCTAATCCACATCCACTAACCGAACAAATTTCAAGATCATAGAGTTACTGGTACGTATAGCTCCTATACATACCGAAATGTTTCTTGTATGGGAACCCCTTTTGACTTTTCAAAATATTTTCGTTTTAGTATTTCTTGTTGTTGCCCAGATAGAACTAAACACTACCGTTTGGTTCTGTTTTGATCCGGAATACTAAAAAGGAAAGTATCGTTTCATACTAGTGAAGAACAACTGACTTCATCGATGAATTCATCATCCTTTTCGATAACGGAGGATTCCGGAATATTGTTAATCTCATTTATGTAGCGCTATCAATTTCGCCTATAACGACACGTAACATAATAAATTATGTTGACATCAAGGCACATATATGGTGTGGGCGGAGCTCCAGCTAAAATGCGAAAAAAGCAAGAAGAACTTTATCAATAGAATTTTAGAGCAAATAAAGATCTGTGAACGTATAGTAAATTACTCGAAAGTGAAGCATTATTATCAGCTATTTACGTGGACCCACGCATTAACCTGATTACGACAACCACATAAAACATTATAGCAAAACGAATTTTAAAAATAATAGCTTTGCGTATTTTTTAATTTAAGCAAGTAAAAATTAAAACACTTAATTATAAATGTTTTTGGAGTGCAAATCCTTCTTACTTCGTACCTTTCTTAGTTGAATAAATGTTATTAATGCATTCATTGTAATTCTATGAAACTAACCAAATTGATGTTTGTATTGTAATTAATGTAATGATAACAACGTATGAATTTTATTTAATGCTGGGCAAGGATAGTAACCTGAATGCGTCAACAAGTTCCCTCTGTAGAGGAAACAACATCATAAACGAAATCTACTTCTGATAAGGCATCATTGTCTTCCGCATATTTGAATGACGAGCAGACAGTGAAGGAAACCGAAGAGGCAACTTCTGACAATTTTGCAAAAAATTACACAGTCATAAAAACTTTTCAATTGTCAGATGGTCGCTTGCCATTCAATGTCGAAATATTAGGTTTCTATCAAGGAGTGAGATTTGAATATCCTCAACTGTGCGAGCTAGCACAGTTGGTGCTGGCTACACCGGCAACTCAGGTGTCGGCACAAAAATGGAAAAAGAGCAATATCGTTCGGTGATTCGTCTCTGCTGTGTACAAGTGAATCCATGTTACGTCGACGACGAAACTTTGACAGTAGGCTACTAAAAGAATGCACTGCACGATGGTAACACTCTTTTGTAATAGCAGCGCTATCGGGTGGCGTTTCTATATCTTTTACAAGTAAAAAACTACTGAATTTGTCATTGGAAAGAATGAACCAGTTATTTTACTAGTAAATTAAGGGGAAATAAGTTACTGAAATAACTAGCTCTTAGAACTAGTATTTTTGAAAAATACTTGGGTGTCTTCTACTTAGGTGAAACAAATAAAAATTACATTCAATTTAAATTTTCAAGTAACAAATTTCTTTTGATTTAAAAAAAAAAAACATTTTACATACTTCATTTTATCTTTCTTTTCTTTCTTGTTTTTTTAAATTCATAGTGTTGTATACAAATAAATAATAATAAATAAAAATGTGTGCAGAAAATGCGGGTATGAAGCTAAACATGTCCTGTGGTTAATCCTTCATTTTTCCTTGTAAGTGGTCGGTTCTTGTGCATTCGCTTTTTATGAAGTTGAAGTGCTTTGCGAAGCATACCTTCGGGGTGACGCTACTGCCATCTGTTGAAATTGAAGCTGCATTACAAAATCTTTTTATAGTAGAATATATTAAAAAAAAAAGGTTTCATATGCTGCACTTACCTAGAAGAACTCCGAAGAACTTTTTAAACTGATCTAGGCTTTTTTTGCAGTGTTGACCTTTTATGTTGTATTTGTAGATCAATTCATTAGAGAAAATGCGACACAAAAAAAAAAGCCGAAATCTTTCACCTTGACTAACTTTTCGGCGACCCTCGGATCGATGGAGACTTTTCACATGTTATTTATAATAGCATCTTTATGCCATATACCAATTTTCAGCTCTATGCGAATTATTGCAAAGTTAAATGCTATTTTGACTGGACTATGATCTAGAAAGTCTATAGCACAACTCCGTGTTGGTTTATGGTTTTGAATTACTTTATAAATAATTTATTTTTTATTATTATTTAAATGTTTATTCCACCATTATTTTTATTGCAAAAACAAATTTTTTTACTCACTTGCTTTCATGAACGCCGACGACATATAAAAGTAAAACGTCGCGTTCATGCTTAAATTAATCTCTTTTATGTTCCACGACAGTACACATCACTTAAAAATCACACAAACATTCTTAAATAAACTGGTTCCACAATGAACGTGTTCACTGCACTTTGCAAAATTTCATTATGTTTGTTTTTCACATTCTTTCGGTCCGACTTTCCGCTCTCAACACCATTTTATTTGAGTAAAATTCGTAAATTCAATTCTTGCTATCAAATGACATCATTTGGAGCAACAAAAATTGTTCAGAATGAGGATGGTCGTAATTTTCAATTGACGTTTAAGTTTCAGGAACAAGTAAATCATCAAATTGGATGTTTAATGTCAGTGGATGATGCCGATCCAAAATTTTTGCAAATATACTTCATGGGTGATGAGGAGCAACAATTAAATACACGCTATCGAGCAGATGGAGGAACGGGAAATTGTGGCGACTTTGGAACCTATTTTAGACCAGTAGTTTAATACCGTTTCAAATAGACTGGTTAACGACAACTACAAGATTGTTATCAAAGCGGAGAAAGTACCATCTGGAGAGTATTTTTAAACAAAGAAATCCAGTGAGTGGTACAATGTAAATATAACTTACGTTTTCCTTTTCCTGTATGAATATTTTTAATTTGTAGGTGCAGAAACCAACAAGTGAGTGCAATGAACTTCTACGCATATCGGTAAATGATTCCACCCAATGAAGACAACAACATTCTCCGATGCAGCTAGCTGTTTCACCAATATATCGTTGACATATATGCAAAACTTGAAATTGAGCGATTGCGGTACATTAAGTATAATAAAGCAAAGCTGCGTTCTGAGGAACGCATTCATTTGCGTTATACAACATATTATTGGTAACGTAGATGGAACAACTAATATGAACGATATCGCATTCGCATATATTCATCCATCATTCATATATTGGGAGTCCACGTCATATGCAAAAATACATTCAAGACGTTATGACTTTCGTGCGCGCGTACGGCTGCCCCGATTTTGGGATTTTGTACGTAGCACGATGCGTGTTTCGAATTGCATTTGTTAAAACAAGATAACTATTAGGATCTCATACATATGAACAAATTAATTTGATATTGTCGGTCATTCCACGATCTACATATGCGAACGTATTTAAGACATGTTTGAAGCAATCATACCTATGACGAAATATTAGTAAACAAGTAATACGCCGTAACATAAATATCCGTGTTCAACTGCAAAATGATCCGTTGGCACTGTCATTTTCCGAACAATTGCTCAACATTGGCAATGGAAGAATTCTATTGCATGAAAATAATCAATATATAAAATTGTCACACAATTTTTGCAACATGGAGCTCGTTTTATTTATTTATTATGAAAAAATACTGTCAAACTTAAAATTAAAAGGTTATTAACATAATACGTGATATTAAATGAAAAAAAAAAAACCATAATTAATAATAATAATAAGTGACTAAAGTTAGTTTTAAAACAATTTTAATTAATTACAATTAAACGTATGATAATGCAATATATAAGAAATCGACCCGTCTCTGACCCGTTGGAGGTATTTTTTCAAGCTATGCCCCTACTCACAGCCAATTGTGGTCAGAGACAGAAGGGATGTATGAGCCAATGAGCGATGTCCACTTCATCTAGTAGCAGTTTGTTCCAATTCCCGAAGCCAACGAAGGATGATGATGTTAAACGCTGAGGGCTAGATCTGAACGGAGAGGACGTGGTAGAACTTATTATAAAGAGTGCATAATACTCGGAAAGGATCATGTAGGGCATAGTTAGGTGTGCATGTACCTATAGCTAAGAGAACGTAATTTCTATATGTAAGACTAGGGACACAGAAACTAAGTTGGCTTAAAAGCACCGAATCAACATTACCAGTAATTAGTTTATGATGAAAGCTTATACCAAGAGTTATTCGGCGATTTTACAATGATGGGAGATCTATAAGAAGAAGCCTGCTAAAGTATGAAGGCGAACGTACACTGGGATCCCAAGCTAAGCTACGAAATGCAAAGAGAAAGAAATGCTTCTGTATAGATTCAATGTGGTCTTTTTTATATTGGGGGCTTCAAATACACGAACAGTATTCAAGTACAGGACGGACTAGAGTGTTGAAAAGAATCTTGGTAGTATAGGGATCATTAAATTCTTTAGACCATCTTTAAATAAAATACTCTGAGCTTTGTTAATAGTTGAAGAAACTCAATTTAGGGTCAAAAATCACTCCAAGCTCACTGAAAGTAGAAACACGCGCCAATGAATTATTGTCTATCGTATAAGCTACGTGAGGTCTCACGATGAAATGTCATGAACATGCATTTATCGCAGTTTAGCACCAGAAGATTACGCAAACACCAATATTGGAGTGAGGTTAGATCCTCTTGTGTACATAGCTTCGATTGAAAACGTTTTTAAAAATTTATATGCAAGTTATACTAATCAAGCGTGGCTACGTGAATGAGCTATTTTGACCGCAAAAAAATATCGATGTTGAACCTACAATATGTATTAATCAGATAAAGTTTACTAGAATCCGACTTGGTCACACAAACCTAACAAACATACATCTCATCAATAAAAAACTAAATAACATCTGTCCCTTATGTAATAACGCTCCTAATAACATTCACCACATTATCAAATCCTGCTCCTCATTGCACCTCAGATCCTCCACATTCGCTAATATAGACCCCATTTCAATTATTTCCGATCCGTCCTCTAACATTAATCTTATTCTTAACTTCTTTAAAAAAGCAAATCTGTACAGTAAACTTTAACCTTAAACTTAAGCACTTATTTAGTCACTATTATTTTTATTATTATATAAATAAATAAAACAGTTATTGCCTGGTAATGAGACATCGGTTAAATCCATCGGCACTGTTGTCGATCCTCACGCAGCAGTCAACTTTCCTGTTGAATTCTTGAATTCACTAGATATATTGTATCAGGAATGCCGCCACGTACCTTGTCAATAAAAGTTGTTCTTCCGCTGTGGTTATGGATGGAGAGCGAAACATAAAGTAACGCTATGTTGTGCGTGGCCCGAACGTTGTAGCGTGTGAGTGGAGGAGTTTGGAAAAGAGAGAGTATAGTTGTGTGCTCAGAGAGTAGAATAAAAAGGTGAATGCAATGTTCGTGGAGAAAAGAACGAGCATTGTAATTTGTAACTTGAAGCGTGATTAACGTGTTACAACTCGCTAGTAACTAAACATGCGTAATACAAAGAATAATAATAGAAACGACGCCATCATCGTGGCGCCGAGCGACAGTTTAGATGACGATATATTAAACGTTGATCCGACATATACTTATGAATTTTCTTTTTAAATTTTGGTTTCTTATGGAAAGCTATCGTTAATCGTTATCGAGTGTCGTAAACGAATGTATTGCTGCTACAAACTGAGCGACGGGTTTGGATCTGAGAACAATCGTTTTCTCTGCAGAAGAACCACAAGTACAATATTATCGCTAAAGATTCGCTAACGATTCCTAAAAAAAGCTAGTTAACGATATTGTTTGCAGGTGTCTTAAACGAAACATATTGTTCCATAAAGAATCATATTAAATTATTGCACGCGTCTGTATTTGAAAATTCTTGATAATCAGAAGGGTTCCGTGCATTTGAAGCAGTGATGTAGCGAATAACAATTTTTACATATTCGCGAATGCAGTGTTAAGCAATTACTAAGCTCCACTAACAGGTTCTGTAACCAAGATCAACGCCTCTTAGTCGAAAGGCGCCAACATTCTCACTCTTAGAAAATGCGCAGTTAGCTTTGCTATAAATTTGATAATAAGAAATTTCGTGACAGAGTTAATAATAATTTTTGGCCTTAGAGTGTGATTAGTGATTTGACAACATGAGTAAATCGGAGTCTAGTGAAATATATATATATTATACACTTTGCGATGCTGAACGAGCTAGATGCAACTTTTCTAAGAATGAATATTCTCGAAAAGAAAGCGCTACGATGGCTATAAGAAACCATTCAAAATCAATGCATAAAGCCGAGTCTTCTGAATTGGAAAGATGTGAAGAACGAAAAAGAGATGCAAATAACAGTCTCGTACTTCCATATCTTCATAAAAAGCAATAAATCTGACTTTAAACAAATGTCGATTCAAGAATGCCTCGATAAAATAAACCATTGGAATGATAAATCTGATAAGTTATTGGCAGTTGATTAAACAATAAGTGAAATGACTGCGTTAGAAGATTTGCCATTTAGTTTGTGTTGGATTCGGAAGACTAGTAATGCACTTATGTCCATCCTTTAATTTAAAGGATCGTCAGTATTTTACTTCATTTATCTGCGACGGTTTATATGGCAAAGTGAGCCAGAAGATACTTGAACTTCAAGAGTCGTTGTGGGCTGAGGCTGTGGCAACAGCGGATTGTCTACGGCACACCGTTCGAGGTGTGGAAAAATCGCAAGCCGTTAGTAAAGCATTTACGAGTTTTTGGTTCGCGAGTTTTTGCAAAGGATAAGGCAACAAAAAGCAAGTTCCAGGCAAAAGAAAAGGAATACATATTTGTCGGATACTCTGTTGCAGCAAAAGCGTACCGTCTAAATAATCCAGAGAAACGAACAGTAGTCGAGCGACGTGATGCAAAATTTGTTGAGTGTGAGTTCAATACGATTGAATATGATAATGAAATTTTTTCAAAAAGAAACGAAGACTAATACAAACCACGCAAATATGAAACATGCTTGTACTTCAAACTACAGTTTAGCTACATTGCTGTATATGTAAGCAACTTAATCATCATATGTCCAAGTGAAAAAGATATCGTCAAAATCAAAAGCAAGATATCATCCAAGTTCCAGGTGCACGATGGCGACCCCTTCATTATTTCCTAGGCATGGGAATAGAGCGAGAAGGTAAATAAGGCACAGTGTCATTATGCCAGAAAAAGTACATTAACACTCTATTGGCCAAGTATGGAATGCGAACATGTCGTCAAGTTGCTACACCTCTCAACCCAGGTTTCCAAGTGCGATGCAAAGACGACAATTGTGTTAAGCTAAATATTATACAATATTAGTCTCTAACTGGTTCCCTTGTGTATTTAGCTATTGTGAGCCGTCCTGATATTTTGCATGCCATAAACAAACTGTCGCAAAGAATCACTGATCCGCACATAGAACACGAGACTGCAGCGAAACCTGTCCTGCGATACCTTTCCGGCACGAAAAACCTTACAATCATGTACCGCAAGTGTGGCAAAGCACCAATGGGTTAATTTTTAATTTGCTCGAATAGTACGACTCAACACTGGAACGGTACATTATTTGATTTCCTATATTAAAATAGTTTTTATTGTAGATTGAGAGATTTTTGCATTAATCATGCAGATACCTGCTTTTACATGAAGAAGATAGGAAGGGTAGAAAAAGGGTAAATTAAAAATCAGTTTTAATAATTTATTTTGAGTTCTTTGTAATTTGTGGCGGTGAGTAGCTGCACAATTGCCCCAAACTTCCGAACCATACAGCATAATTGGAGTAAATATCATTTTTACTAATAAGAGTTTATTTTTTATAGAAAGAAATGACTTCCTGCTTATGAAGGGATATAATATTCTAATTGTTCTGTTGACTTTATCTATTGTCTTGCTAATATGCAAGCTGTATGTTAGTCTGTTATCTATATATAATCCGAGATATTTGATACTATTTCCCCATACTAAAGATTGGGTACCAACCTGCAAGTTCGAGTTTGGCAGATAGCAAGATTTTCATCTTCGGGTGAAGTAAATTGCATTTGTTTTGTGCGCATTAAGTTTTATCTTCCACTTATGGAAATATGTTGCGAAAGTATGTAAAGATTTTTCGAGAATCTTTTTCACCTCGCAATAGTCTTTGCCAAAACAATAAAGGGCAGGGTCATCAGCAAATATTAAAGTGTTGCAATGATCAAAGGTGGAGACATCGTATGTATAAATATAAAAAGAGAATAGGACCTAAAACTGAACCTTGAGGAATACCAGCACTTATCAACTTTTTATTTAATTTGACTCCATCCAAAATCACAGAAAAATATCTATCAGATAAAAAGCTTCGTATGGCGTAGATAAGGTACATGGGTAACCAATGCTAATGAGTTTATGAATGAGACCTTTGTGTCACACAGTGTCAAAGGCCGCTTGCACATATAAGGTAACAACACCGACGGAGTTTTTCAAGTTGAGTTTGTTATTAACGAATAGTTAAAGCTTGTTGAGAGAGTGCACGCAGCTACAGCTAGCTCGAAAGCCATATTGAACTGGTGGAAGAATTATATTTCCATCGATGTGCGAATTTATTCTTTATTTTAAAATTCGCTCAAAGATTTTAGAGAAGCGCACAAGAGGCTGATTGGTCGAAAATTTTCTGGACAATCAGCAGGTTTTCCAAGCTTGGGGATCGCAACAATATTAGCTACCTTCCATCTGTGGAAAATAGCCAATGGTTAAGCATTTATTGAAAATAAGGTCCAAAAATTGAAAGGCATGTTTAGGTAAATTCTTAAGGCAAATGTTTGGTATGTTATCTGGACCAGGACCCTTGTTACCTTTAAGGGATCGAACTACTTGTTTTATATTTGCAACAATGACAGGCAGCTCTACTGATGTTATATTGTTGTCAAGCGTGTTGTAAGAGCTATTTCCTTCAAAGACCATGAACGCCAGACTTATAGGAAGAAGGACTTATGCGTCGCTTAATTTCTGTAGAATATCATCATAACCAGCAGATTTTTTGGGTTTCCGTTGAGTCCTTATAATAGATACAATTTTACTAGAGCTTGTTTTTAATGGAGACATATTTACTGAATTTGTGATTGTCTGCTGACGAAGCACAAATTTGTTAGTAGGTAGATTAGGTTGAAACACGTGCTCCAGATGGTTGGCAAGTACATTAGCCTTCTCTTCATCAGACCGAGCCCAACTTCCGTTCCTGTCTCTAATAGGTGAATCCAGCTCCACAGGAGTTTTTAGCGATTTTTACGCTTTCCAAAGTGGAAATCTAGTGTTTGAGGGGGGGATAGGTTATAGAAATAGCGCCTTTGTGCCTCGAGCTAGTCGCTTAAAAGTGCTTTGGCTAGTTTTTTTGTTGCATCTTTTAGCCTTTGTTTAGCAGTAGAAGATCTGTGCTGTTGCCATTCTCTTCTCAATCGTCGTTTAGAAGCAACCAGTTCTTCAATTTCTCTATTTGAGAACGATTTTCTGCTGAACTTGAGAGTTGATCGCAGGTGCAATTTCTATGTAAGAACTAATATACTTTTTATATTGCAACCAATTAGTTTTATTAGATATAAGTCTATAAGGGCGATCCTCAAATATTGGAAAATCGGGGGAGTGATCGGAAGAAAGTTCATAATAAGGTTTCTTGGTATATTTTTTGTGATACCAAAGTCGATGATATCGGGAGTTTTTCTTAGATCCGCCGGCCAGTATGTAGGCCTACCCGGAGAAACGAAGTCTAGCTTGTTTTTACAATTTACAAGGGTGCTGTAAAGTTGCCGACCTTTTGGATTTACTAAACGAGAACCCCAAAAAGTGTGTTTAGCACTGTAGTCACAAACCGCACACAATCACAAATCGTGCTCCAAGGCTATCAAAGAAATTTTTAAAAACATCTGCAGATATTGAAAATCGGGGAGGACAATATTCAGCAGATAACGTCAGATTACCATGATGCATTTGCAACCGAACCGAAATTGTTTGTAGATAACTAGATGAGTAGACCCTATCTGGTGTTTAATACGCTTTCTTATAATAATGCATGTACCACCATGAGCCTTTCCATCTGGATGATTTGTTGTATAAACTAAATAGTCTGGTATAAAGAAGTTGTTTTTGCTAGTCAAATGAGTCTCACAGACTAACTTCACAACTACATTGTTGTCCTCTAGATACTTCATCAGCTCTAGTTTGTGCTGTGAGACGCCATTTGCGTTCCAGTGAGTTATTTTTAAATGAGCCATTATGGGGAATTAAACTTATCCAAAATTTTCATTTGGATTTTCATCATCTCGTGAAAAGAGTTTTGCATCATTAAGATTGATTGATTCAGGGTTTGTAATAAATTCACCAACATAGATTGACAAGAACTTTGTGGCTGCAACACTTGCTCATTACACGCATTTAGAGTTGGGGTAGTTTGTGAGATTGGCTTATTATGTTGAGACATTGGAGCCTTAGGCTTCACAGTCTTTTTCTCAGTTTCTTGTTTAACGCCTAAGCGCAGGGCACCTGCATACGACACATTTGAAGTTAAAGGAATATTAGGTGGTGGACACATAACCGTCGTTGATCCTGTACGGTTAGCCACACGGCTAAAACGGGCGGAATTTTTTTGTGAGTGCAAGCTGTTCTTCAACTCCTTATACACAGGACAACCTCTATAATTGGCTGTATGATTGCCCCAACAGTTACTGCATTTTTTAAGATCAGGATTATCGCGACTTAGTTTACAGGTTGCAGTTTCATGCAAGTCTTCACAAGCTACGCATACTGGACGAAGGATCCAATAAGATTTCGTGTGGCCAAATTCCTGACAATTTGTGCATTGCGCAGGATTTACTCGTTTGTGAGGCTTCCTCCACAGTTACCCTAACATGAAGTAAATATTTAATGTTGTAAAAGGGATGCACTTCATTTTTCTTAAAGTGCTGCAACTTTGGTGCCAACTCAATTTTTTACAATGGCTGTGGAATTTTATTTTTATTAAACATATTAATCACTACTTTGACCTCAAACCCTTTTTCTTCTTAATATCGCTACAATCAACATAGGGTTCAATGCCCTTAATTACAACAACCAGCCCTTTACTACTTTTGAGCTGATAGGTATAATAGTTTCTTTTAGTCTCTCTAAGGTACTTAGTTACTGTAGTTTGCTTCCGTATAAATTTGGCCCTTATTTCCATTTATATACAATATATAATATTACCCTTGGTAATAGGGACAATATGAAAGTTATTTTATTTATTTATTTATCATAATTAAATCTAATATATAATACTAAACTTAATACGAATTTTAACGAGTAACTAGCTGCTGGGGCCTACGACTCGCGATTTCATAATAGTTTGTATGGGATTTAATGTAAAATAATAATGTAATGATTAAATTGTAAGGTTTGATTTTTTACAGAAATTATGTATGTTGGAGATATTTAATGGTGAAGGAGTATTTAAAAGTTGGGATGAGGATATGGAACCATAAAGGGAGACCCTTAGGCTCTCCAAATGTTGGCAGGAGTCAAGTAGATGTTTTGCGGTGAGATCAGTTGCGCAAAACGGGCATGGTGGACGATCTGAAGCTTTGAGGAGATGTTGGTGCGTGATTTGTGTGTGTCCATCCAATACGCAGACGAATGAAAACTGTGCATGCCCGTCTGGATGAGTTTGTAGGAAGATCGATTTTGTCGCATTCTGTCAACTTCTTCAGATGACGAGTAACCAGGTTTTTTAAATCTCTGGAGCTGGTTGATGTGAAGACGTATGTTGGGGCAGAGCTGATGTGCCGGGCTGCCTCATCAGCGCATTCATTTCCCCAAATACCTTGGTGGCTGGGAACCCAAAGAATGGTGATTTTTTGGTGGTGTATGGTGCAAATTTTCTGGATTTCCCGAATTGTGTGATCATTATGCTCTCGATTTTGTATGGCTAATATCGAGGATAGACTGTCTGAGCATATAGCGAATTTCCCGTTTTGTTTTATAGCAAATTGGCAGGCCTTTAGTAGGGCAAAGGCTTCGGCCCCCAACTATGATCTTTTCCGAATTGTCGACAACAGCGAATGCAGTATTATGTTGTGTTTTTGACCCATCTGTGTAGAGCCAATTTATATCCTCGAGCTTTTCTTTTAGCGCTAGAAATCTCGCCAGGTATTCTGAGCTGGTAGTATTGTTTTTGGCTGCTACATGCAGACTGGTATTGATGCTTGGCTGATACCGAGCCCAATCTGGCTTGGGCTTTACAAAGTTGGAAAGTTGGGGTGGTGGCAATTCCAGTTCCGTACTATACTTGACGCATCGTCTGATAGTAGAAATGCATTTATATTGCCGCTTTTGTTTGAAGATGCCGACAAAAGCCTTTGCTAGCAGTGGATTGGGTGTCGTGTAGAGCTTGGGAATTACCTGCATTGTAGTTTCCACAATCCTTTCCTCAATGCTGGGTAGCCCGGCTTCTACCAGGATACAGGCAGTGGGAGATGTCGGGAAAGCTTTGATCGATCTGCGAACAGCTGCGTGATATGGTGGATGTATTTTTTTCATATGGGACTTAGCACACCATCCAAAGATAGGGAGACCATAGTCGATTTTGGAGAGCATAAGGGCCCGGGTGATGTTTACGAGGGTGTTTATATGGACATTGGAGAATTTGGAACTTAAAAATTTAATAATGTTTAATCTAGATTCTAATTGCTTTCTTAAAATAATACATTGTTGCTTAAAAAGTAGTTTGGGGTCAAAAGTTATGCCAAGTATTTTTAGTTGTTTAACAACTTTAATGCATTTGTTGTTTAGGTACATATCCGGAAAGTTACATCTGTGTTTCCGGCATATGTGCAAAAGTTGACATTTATCGATGGATAAAGATGCTCCCGAGTAGGCTCCCCATGATTCTAAATCATTTAGGATATTATAGAATACGTTCTTGACAGTATCAGTATTTCTAATTTTAGTATAGAAGATGGCGTCATCGGCGTAGATAGAAACGTTAATGTTTTTATACCTGGAGGGAATGGAGTTAATTTGCTCAAACGCTACTGTAAATAAAACCACTGAAAGTGGAGAACCCTGGGGGATGCCATTCATCAGTTTGTGGGTGTTAGAGGTGATGTTGTTGACTCTAACCCTGAAGGTACGATTGGTCATAAAAGCCCTTATAAGTTTATAAAGCCTTGGACCAATTCCCCAAAGTTCAAGCCGATTGAGCACTGCATGTAGCTCCACGCGATCAAAGGCCATGATTTTTTGACGAAAGGGCATCCGACACGAAGTGTTGAATATGCAATAAAGCGTCCATAGTACTGTGTTGCTTTTTAAATGCTACCTGGTTATGGGAAATTAGGTTATTTCGAGAAATGAACCACATTAACCTACGAGCGATTATTTTTTCAAACGTTTTACTAAGGCAGGATAATAGAGAAATTGGACGGAAACTACCGATTTCGTGGGGTGGCTTGTTGGGTTTGGAGATTGGAATAACAATGGCTGTTCTACATGTGTGTGGATAAGTACCTGAATGAAATATATTATTAAAGATATCAAGAAGTTTAATCTTTAGAGAAATTGGTATGTTTTTTAGCATGAGATATGATATCCTATCGGAACCGGGAGTCTTCCCTTTTGCGGAATGAATTGCAGCTTCTATTTCAATCTTAGTGAAATTGGCTTCCAGGTGTCTGGCGGATGCAGATAGCCGATTTGGGGAGTATGAGCCTGCTAGGCATGAATTTTTATGCTGAATATATATGGGCGGGAAATTATCGTCCGCCGAATACTTTGCCCAAGCATGGCCAAAAGTTTCGGCTATCTGAATGGAACTGGTCAGAAGTCCCGAGGCGGATTTAATACATTTGAGAGGGGTTGGAGGGACGCCTGCTAGTCTTTTGATGTCGGACCAAACTTTCCTTGTTGTGGAAAGTGGGGAAATACGAGAGGTGAAATTCTCGAGAGAGTTCCGTTTGGCCGAAAGTACAGCTTTTTTAAACAAAGCTTTTGCTTTACGATATGCTATGAGGTTGGTAGTAGATAAATGCCCTTTGTAAATATGAAAAAGGGACTGTTTGTTATCTCTGAGTTTTTGTAGGGAACTATTCCACCAGGGCAATTTGGCTTTAAGCGGAACTCGTTTAGTTTGGGGGATACTACAATTCGCAGCGGCTCTTATACATTTTGTTAATACGGCAACTTGCTTATTTATTAAACCCATAGTCCAAGAATCAGAGATACTGACACATTTGCTTTGGAAAAGTTCCCAATTAGCACGGTCTGTTTTATATTTAGGCAAAGGTGGCGTTTTGTCTGGGGAAAAGTTAGAGGCAACCGTTAGTGTGATTGGGTAATGATCGCTGCCATGTAGGGTGTTAAATATGGACCATGTGCATCTGTGGGCAATATTTGAGGATACTAATGTAATATCTACATGAGTAAAAGTACTGTGGGAAGAAAAGTGAGTAGGGGAACCATTATTAAGCAGAACCAAGTTGGCAGTAGTGATGACTCGCTCAATGTTTTTGCCACGTGAGTTGACCAGGTTAGAACCCCATAAGGGGCTCCAAGAATTAAAATCACCTAACATCATTATTGGTCCCTTAACTTGCTGGAGAGTGTTTATTAAATCGTTGGTTGAGAAGTTTTGATGGGGGGGTATATAAGTGTTTATGATTGTGATAGGGCTGTTTAGGTTCAGCTGTAAGGCAGAGCAGAGAATGTTGGAGTTTATTATGTTATGCTTATGGGGGATGTGACGTTTAATAAGCACGCCTATCCCTTGTTTGGCTGATGTGTTATGAGGATGATTGTAAAAGTAGCCTATATATGCCTTGGGGCCGATAAAGTTAGTGAAATTGTGAGGCAAGTGGGTGAGTGATCATTTATAAGTAATAAAAGTTCATTATAGTTGTTGAAAATGCCATTAATATTCCATTGTAAAATCTTAATAGACATTGCAAAGGTAAAGTAGGGATGTTTTATGTTTCCAAGATGAATTGAAGCAATGGAAGGGGACTTGACTACAAGTCAGGTTCTCCCATTGATTCGTCAGAATCAGGAAATTGGATAGAAGTGTTTGATATTGAGTCAAGTGAGGGCATTGAGTCAATTGTGAAGATTGAGTTTTTTGTTTTATTTGTTTAAAAGTTTTGACATTGGATGCTAACGCATCAGAGGTATTTTTGAGTGTTGTTGTAGTTGTGTTGTTTTGTGTTTTTGTGGAAGTTGAAGGTTTAGAAGAATAAGGGAAAGCAGTGGGTTTGCTGGGGGAAGAGGAGAATGGGGAACGGTGCTGATAAGCTTAATTGAATTATTCTGTTTACTAAAAATATTGATGGGTCTATTGTTTATCGATTTGTTGGCTGCGGGGGGCAGAGAGATGTCAGAAGCAGCGATAGCCGTGAAGATAGCATGTGCGCTAACAATAGTAGAAGATTGTTGTTGTTTTAGCATTATCTTTGCTTCTCTCATGCTGCACTTCTTTTTAGTTTTTATTTTCAGCAGTTCCCTTTGTGCTTGATATTTAGGGCAGGACTGTGAAGAGGCGGGATGATCGCCGTTACAATTAGCGCAACTAGTGCGTGTGCACTGATCGGGTGTGTGGGGAGGAAGATTGCAGTTTGCGCAAGTGGCAGAATTCTTGCAGTGTTTTGCAGTGTGACCCAAAAGTTGGCAGGTTTTGCATCTTATCGGGTTGGGGATGTACTCCCTGACCTTGACGGAATGCCAAGAAATGTCAAGTTTACTGGGTAAGTTATATAGATCAAAAGTGATAAGTATAACGCCAGTAGGTTTTGGGGTTCCTTCTGTGTTACGGGTGAATTTGAAGATGGAGTGAACATTTTGCGACTTTAATTCGTCAACAATTTCGGATTCAGGGATGTTATTTAGATAAGGGGCATATATAGTGCCCTTTACGAAGTTAAGACTTTCATGCAGTTTGCATTCAATGTCACAAAGACCAGGCAATGTCGTTGTTTTTAAGAATTTATCACCTACAAACTTGTTTTTTACCAGCATTAACAAATTACCGTCTTGGAGGGTCGAGATCGATACTATGTCTTTGCTGATGAGGTTTAAGGCACGATGTACTGCGAAGCACGAAAATTCGGAAATGGGTTTGTCGGTATTTTTGGAGGCAATGATTATAAATTTGGGGTTTTGTCGGGGAAATCGTCGGGAATTTTTTGGAATTGTCTCTTCTTTTTTGCTTTGGGGCTAATGCTAAGAATATCGAAGCTATTATCCCCAAGATTGGGAGGCCCAGGGGCCATAATTACCAAAAAAAAATTTGCAACCACACACAAAAGTAATATGCACACGTACGCGGTAGGGGATAAGAAAAAGAGAAATAATGTGATAATTAGATATCAGTTGAGGATGATCACAAAAGCAAAACTAATTACTGATAACAAATAACTGATAACTGGGAAGCACTGACGTCCGCACTCGAAGAGAGATAGTCGGTGACTGTGATGAAAGTTATTATTGCCAACTATTCTTTAGATAGCATCTACGGAGCCTATTCGAGCTGTCTTCACGAATATATATTGGGAGAGGTTTCGCGACTTTAGGTTTTGATGAGTTTTTGTCATCGTTTTTAGCAGGTTCATCCTTTTCAGAAAGTAGTTGGATGGAACCTATTACTTTCCAAAAACGATTTTTTTTACATTATTATTTTTTTGCGGGCTTAGTGACACAGTTGTCTATTGCTTGCTTGTTCTTGTTTTGGGTTGTTAATATCGCTATTAAATGTTTGCGTGTTTGTTGTTGTTCAAGTAACTGCATGTGATGACGCAATCGAAGCAGTAGCTGAGAACACTGTTGTTGTTCCTGAAACTGCACTAGCTGTTGAAGTAAAAGCTGTGCTTTGTGTTCTGTTTGTTGTAGCGTTAAACACAGTTGCTTCTGGGTTTGAATGTACAGGTGGTTGAGGGGAAGGGCATTGGGCACTCCATGGGAGTGAATGACTAGTACTTACTGTACTAGACAACAGAACAGGAGAGCAAGATGGTGCTCTTTTTACGGCTGGCTGAGCGGTTAATAAGGAACTTTTGTTTTTGTTCCTGGTATCATTAGCGACAAACGAGAAGTAAGCATTTCTCGGTGTCATTATTGGTGCTGGTAGACTTTGATAAGAAGCAAATAAAATAAAATTTATTAGCTGCTATGTAAACGTCCCATCAGTAAGACTGCTCGAAGACGAATGAATTGAAATTATAAAAATGTTATCTATAAGAAGAATTTGTAAATGCAAACATATTTAACTTGAGAAGGAGTGTTGAAGTAATCGTTACAAGCAAAATAAGTTTGCATCTCTAAATCAATGTTAATCTAAAAGCTTTTCTGCTTGATCGTTCTCTAAGTTAAAGTGATCGATTTCTTTCCTTTCTGTCTGTCATAGAAACAGGCAGGTAATTAAGCTTATCACATAATTAGATTTCTAACAGATACCAGCAGTAAATATAAAATAGTGACAAACTTGGTACGTGAATGTTGAAGGAAACCAAAATTGAAAGAATGCAAAATGTTTCTCGATGAGTTCGGAAATAAAAATAAAGTCTGGTTCGTTTCAACAAAATTTTCGGGATGTCGAAATAATATTAATCGAAGAATTTTGTAAAGAAGCGGAAAGAAGAATAGGTCGTCGTGAGGGCACAACAGTTAAGAAAATGTTATTTTCATGAAAATAAATGTTGAAGACGAGCTTGAAACAAGCGCGAACATTAACATTATTACAAGCAAAAGTGCAAAGGAAAAAGTGTGTCAACTTATTGAAAATTATAAGCCGCAATTTACAAAACCAATGAATGTCCAGATGTGAATAATTATTATTTCAAGACCTCGCGCTATGTATTTATGAAAAAGTACCATTGTTCAATGGTTCAAAGATTTTTTGTTATATACATTCCTTTACTATCTGTCTATTTTTGACCAATAAGAAAATTTATTTATACAATACTATTATAGCAACGCGCTTACGAACACTTTCTTGTACCAGGCTTGATACTTTTTTGAGTTGGCTTTTATTGTATAACTAGCCGGCGTGCGTTGCTACACCCCTTATGCGTTAATTGGGTATTTCTTATAAAAGGCTTTGTTGTAAAATGTGTAATTAATAATTTACAATATATTTTAATATTCTATTATAACCTAAGCAACTTTAAGAATCATTTGTTCTTTTAAAAAAAATTGGTTCAGTATATTTTGCACCAAATAAAAAAAAAATTTAAAAATGGCATAAAACTATCTATATCTGGACAACAGCGCTACCTACCGGATCCAAATGTAGCAAAGAACCTGACTGTAACTCCATTAGTAAAACAAAAAAAAAAAAAAAAAAAACAAAATCATCATAATTGGTCCAGCCGTTCTCGTTTTTACTATTTTTTGAGTGCATTTTTATATATAGATGATCACCCGTAAGAAGAGAGTGAAGTGGTTCAGGTGGAGGGAGAATTTCTTCTAATTTGACTTTTCCTTGTAAGCAACACATGCCTTTCGATTCGTCCTTGAATTTCAATGCCAAGCAATGTTCACACACCACTGACATAGTACCTATTGATACTATACGATCGTCTTTGTAAGAAATCGAAGGATCGTAATTCATGGCAGAATTTTCTTTATTTACCCATGAATTAGTAACTCGTGCTGATGATTCTCTCTCTCTCTCCGCTCTACATCTATCCCGAGCCTGACTGAGGCGAGCCTCACGTTCCGTTGACGATTCTTCATCTCTTGCTGAACGTACTCTTTTGGCATTCACTGTACAACGACCTATGTTCGAACGACGACGTCTTCCAGATATGACTTTATAATTTCTTGACAGTAATAATCAGACTTAAATAAAAAAAATCTAAAATCACATTTGAAGAAACTTTGCTGTGTAAATACTGAGAAGCTGGAATATTGTAGTGACAGTAAATGCTTTTTCCATGAATTATAACACTATGCCAACCACATTAATTTTAAAGATAGGCATATAGGTATATGTATAGTGAAAGGTAAAATAGTAATATAAATAATTTTTATGTTGAAATCAAAAAGAAGAGTAAAAAGGCGGTAATTTATTGCAACACAGCAGATAAAATATTGGTTGTGTTTGTAAGCGCACAGCTGTTCCTTATCATATATGAAAGCTCTTACAAAAGCTTTAAAATTATTAAAGTATTGATAAGCCATAGGAAAAAAAACGGATATTCAAAACTTCAAAATTTGAAATAAGCGCCGCTAGCGAAACTTTTTTGTCCACAGTACGACGGTCGCCTTCACCACATCAACAATATTGTCACTTATTGTGACAACAACGTGAGTTTGGGGAAGTGGCGACTAATTTAAGCTTGACGAAAACAAAGTCCCGTTGCGTGAAAAAACTAGCTTTGTTGAGAACTGCAAATTCAATTGAATTTCAGTACCAGCACAAAGAATAGCAGAAAAGAGTTCAGTTAGACAGATAAGAGTTTGCTCCAGCAACGAGGTCAAGAGAGAGAGAGAGAGAGAAAGAGCGAGAGAAGTCTCGTGAGTACTTGATAAGTAACCATTTTGCAAAGTTTTTTTTGTCGATAAACAAATACAATTTTCTCATGCGCGGTCTGCACTCGAAGAGATTAAGATCACGACTGATGGTCCAAAGATGACATCATAAAATAATAAGCAGTCCCGTTGAATTAATCTAAAAGCGCGGTGGTTCTCACACACTGTGCATCGACTTAAGCTGTGTAAATAAAGATATTGTGAGAGAACATTTTCCGTTGCAGTTAAGAGAAGGCCAATGGGGCAGGTTTAAAGATGCATATGTATTCTGCAATATTGATTTTAGAAACGGTTTTTTTTATGTCAACGTAAAGAAAGTCGTAAAATTAAGTCGTTTGTCAGCAGCAGTCGCCATCGGTGTTTGGGGTGAAAAACGTACCGACCGCTTCTCAAAGACACATAACCGCTATCTTCATAAATCTGTCACGTAGAGGCATCGCACTACCATATATACAACGTCATTATAAAGAGCGAAGAAGAAGCTGTTTCTAGACTTAAAGAAATATTAAAGTAATGCGAAGACGCAATGCTGCTTCCTAAAGACGAAAATCAGAGTTCTTGGGATACATCATCGAAAATTTTATGAGAATGTATTTTAAATTAGCCACCAAATGGCAACGCTTTTCGAAGCACTCTAGAGAAAAAGAACTTATGCACTAGAGTCACACGCTGGATTCTCCTTAATCATCAGTATGACTGCGCATGCGGATGTTTTGTCGTTATCCTGTGATGATGATAATAGACGATAATCTTCTAACCAAGCTAAAATAGTTCAAACACCAGACGACGAATTAAAATCAGTCATCGATATTCTCGGAGAAAAGGCAGAGCACAACTATTAATTACTTCATGAAATTAGTGAGAAAGACTAAGGGACACTATCGGAAAGCAGTTTCATGTACGAAAACTTGACGAAAAAATCAAAAATCAAATAATCTCTTGCCTACGATGTATAGTCACGAACAGCAAACAAAAAAGAAAAGATGGCGAACTTTCAAAGGAAGGGGGGCCAATACAAACATTTTATATCGACTCACTAAAAGAAGTTACAATGCCTCCAAACTCAAAGTACGATATTTCGAAATCCGGTCGAAATAATTACATACAGAGGTTCTGCATTACAGTCAGAAGAATTCAGACAATATTATGTAACCGAAAATATTTCACACCATGTGGTCACGACTGATCTTTCACGAGCGAATAGCCAAGTGGAAAGGCTTAACGCTATCTGTTGTACCCAAACTTACAACAGACGACCCCAGAAGATGGTATAAGTTCGTCGAGAAAGCGCATCAAATTTAACGTTCTGCAGAGGCACAAACACAACACCTTTCGGTGTAAAGATGCAAACGCCGAAATAAAGCTAAAAGAAATGATACAAGACGAGATTATCCAATCGTTCACTGACAGCCGTAAAGAACTTCGAAGAGATACCAAATAGCAGATATTACAGATGCAACAAGAAAATCGACATTCGTAAAACTTAAACCGTAAACCAGTAAAAACCTATAAAGTTGGGTAGTTGAGTCCAATTAAACGTACTCAACTAGGTGGCGGGCTGAAATTAATACCCAAATTCTTCTTTAAAATGTCACGAAAAACTGTGCAACGTGACGGGAAAATCTTACACTTTTCTCAGGATAGGTCTCATCCGTAAAGTGCGATAAAGAACAAAACAAAAAAGAGAAGGAGGTGTCGTGGGACACCCGTGAAGAGCGCAGCTCCATTCAGAACAAATTTTTTTAACTATTATTTTTATTTTTATTTATTGAAAAATTTATATTTTATTTTTCTTTTTTTGATTCATTTTTATTATTATTATTTACCATTATTTTCATTTATTTATTTATTTTGTTGTTCTTTAAACACAAAAACACAAAAGAGAATTAACGATGTTTTCGCTCATGAATGCATTAATGAGAAAATGAGAGTTCTATTAAATCAGAATTAAGTAAAAATAAAAAAAAAATTCCCAGCGCGGGCCTCGAACCCAATCTTAATCGTCATTATTAATATAAAAATTAAAAAAAAAAAGAAAATTCCCAGTGCCCACACCATCGATTTGCCAGTCCTACCCTGACGATTCTATTTTATGCATCATTTTTTGAAATTTCATTCATGTTGCAGCGCACATAAAAGAGCTACGCTCTAAAAATATTTTAAAACAAAAAATTCACTAAAATGCAAAAAAAAAAAAAAAATTGCGTATTCATGTGTTTACAATTATTGTTATTTTTGGTGTCGGACAGTTTGATAACTGTCAAGATCTGTTGTCATAGACATTCATCATTGTTCGATGGTATGACCAAACGCTTAACGTTCGAAAGTGTTCGATTGAAACCAAAGTCAAACTGAATGTATTCTTTGAGCAATCATTAACGAAAAATATAAATTTGATGTCGTTGATCAAATTTATATGGGACCACATGAACAAGCACAAGCTTTCAAATAAAAAAGAATCATCAAAATCGGTTCACCTAGGAAAAAGTTCTGAGGTAATACATATAAAATATAGTCGAATTGATAACCTAGTCCTTTTTTTAAAGTCAGTTAAAAAATCTTCTTTTTTTCTTTCACACAATTAAAATTACCACAATACGAATCTTTGAATGATTACTCAAATTTTCCGCAACATGCTTTTGTCGACATTCTGAAAAGATTTCTGAAAAGTACCACCACAAACTAAAAATCTATATAGTAAGTAAAAATCTATTGTAACTTAAAACATGAAAATAAAAGAAATAATTTGAAAACAGATGTTGTTTTTGGTGTCGAGGAACTGGCAAATACAATTTAAAAATGAAGATCGGTCTTCTTTCTTTATTTTGAAGGCGTAGATAATTGTCACAATCATTGTGATTTGATACATATACTAATAATTAGTAGATGTACCACATCGATAGATACAACGAAAATTTTGATATTCGTAGATTGAATCCAAAATTTTACCTGTTACCAATTTTTATAACGCAATTATAATATTTTTTGCAATAAAACTATGAACGATACTGGCAAAAAAAATTTGTAATGTATTTTGCAGAACATTATTGAAATAAAAATCGTCCAAGTGCGAGTCAGACTCGTATACAGATTTGGCTGATTCCAACAAATGTACAACGTCTAAATTTTTGAGTTCAATAGTGCAAAAATCAAAAAAGTTTTTCTAATAAGAATCTTAATTTTAATGGTGGGCTTGTGTGGAAGATACCTCACTAGCGACTCAATTTGAATGTTTCCAATAGATATATAGCGCCTATATCAAAAACTTATAGTGCCTAAATTTCAGTTCAATAGGGCTAAAAACAAAGAAGTTTTTCTAATAAGAACCTGAATATTAATGGGGGGTTGTAGTGGTCTGATCAAACTGAAATTTCGACACTATAAGTTTCATTCCATTTCCACTTCCATCAACCAACTGAATTTCAAGGTCGTGGGGTTACTGGATATAGCTTCGGTACAAACCAAAATGCTTCTTTTATAAGGACCCCTTTAAATTTTTTGAAAATATTTTAGCTTTAGTATTTGTTTTCCGGGCAGGATATAACTACACATTCTGTGAAAGTTTCAACTGTCCAGTTCTTACGGTTCATGAGATATGGCCATAGGACGGATGGACAACGAAGTCTTAGTAATAGCGTTCCGTTTGGTACCCTTTGGGTCCAGAACCTTAAAAGCGCTCCACATTTTGTCATTTTGCGAAATTTCAACCATTCCTAAACGCATTGATTTTCTATTATATGTATTCAAATGGGTTTATTTTCAATAAGGTAAGACGTCGTTTTATCTTTTAAAGTTTTGTTTAGTAATCTATAGCGCCACAGTTGGCTTTAATCACATTTTTCACCGTATTGAGAATGGAAGCACAAATAACAGACTGAAATATTCCGCTAAAATGTCTTCACACCAACTTTTTAAAGCATTTCCTTTACCTCAACCATAGTTTTCAGCTTCTACTTTCGAATATTGGCAAAAATGAGAGCCTAAACATTTTCAATTAAAATGAGATTAGGACTGTTGCCTGGCCAATCCAAATAAATTATACCGAAATCTGCCATCATTTTGCAATCTAACGTTAAAAAATAATTTTTTTGAGTTTCTTCCTTTGCTGTCAAAGACTACAAACTTTAATTTTTACCGCTAGCATAGCATCAAAATGGACTACTTTTTATATTTGGCAACGCAATTTAAAAAAATCATGAGTATAGAGGAGTTTACAAGGCACTTTCTGAAAAATTTTGGTGATGGACACGTTTGAAAAAGGTGGTAAAAAAACATTATTTAAGTTTTAATTATTTTCTTAAAAAACGAGTTTTCATCTTGGAATCAAGTGTTGTTGGAAAAAAGTAAATCTTTGTTAGTTTCAAATTTTAAAATTAAAAAAAAAATTAAAACGAAAAATATATTTTTTCAAATATCTCCAAAATCGATTGAGGTTAAGAGCTGAAATTTGTGGTAAATTATTTTTATTAAATGCAGAAATGATCATCAAACTCAAAATGGAAAAATTTTTGGGGGCAGTTTTTCCATCAAAACCTGCCTTTGAACTACAATACATTATTAAGAACAATTTGCAGTCTGTGCAAGTAGTTGTTACAACTCCCTTTTTCATTCCTGCTACGTAGTTTATTAAAATTTTAACAAAACATTTACAATTTGAAATTAACTGACATCAACATCAGCTGTTTTTGTTTTGGTTTTAACGAAAAAAGGAACGAAAGTCTGTCGAAAATGACGGTTGGAAATTACCAAAAATTTTCCAATACTAGCAAAAGTTCGCCAGCCCTGTTTCGATTCAATTCCATTTACATTTTACAACAAAAACTGACATTTCTCCATGTGGTTGTTTCCGATTCTATAAAGAATTGATTCTTGCTTGGTGTAAATTCACTTTTCAGACGGTCAGTTCAGTCTCAGTCCATTGATTACCAGCAAAAACCTCTGCCTTTTCAGTGTCAGTTCTGCACCAGATACCTAGATCACTTTTGAATGTACGTTTGCTTTCGGGCTGCCATTTTAAGTTTCGTGTGAGCTTCCATAAATTGAAGGAGCCGTCTTTGTCAGGATCGGCTCGTTGGATGAGGTCATCAAACTTTTTTGAACGCTAACTTCTGCGAAAATTAGTGAGAGCTTTAGCGGCTCTTACATACTCTGCTTTGTCAACAGGTTGCTGAGCACATAAGAATTTGCGGCGAAGACGATGCTTAACAGCCACAAGCTGGACCACTTCAGGGGAGATTTGCGGGAAAACGGGATGTGACGTAGATGTACGACTGGGTTAAGCTAACGCTGCCACTGAGCGTATATTTTTTGTAACAACATAATCTATATCGTTACCAGATGTGACCTCAGTATTTAGATTCAATTTTAGACCTATAACTCGACGGAAAATGCTAATATTTGCACCCTTGAGAAGTAGGCGAGACTTCGTATTGTTCGCTGAAATAGCAACACCAGTTTTAATTATGATTGGCAGATGATCAGTGTTGAGGTCAAAGTGTCCTTTTACTGTCAAAAAGTATTGAGGTATTGTTGCAGTTACCGCAAAGTCCAAGGTGTTAGGAGTACGAGTAAGATCATAGAGCTAGTATGTAGGTGATCTAGTACTCAAAATATCCTAATTGCTGTTCAGCACGCAGTTTAGTAGTTAGCTGGCTAAATAAGGTTGAAAACATATTGCTGGTCCAAGAAAATCCTGGGGGCAATCTATTGCAGAAATCAATAGGAATCCATGTTATGTGTGTAAGTTTACTGAAGCCATTTGAAGTTTATCGGAACAGTAGCGTCAAGAGGGTGATGCTTGATATTTGAATGCAATAGTACCGCAGCTCCACAATGGGCACCATCAGCCGGGTGATCTAAGGTATATCCGTCTAGTTTAAAGATTCGAGCTCTAGGGCTTTATTAACTACGCCATTGGCATTCCCAAATCCTATGTAGGTATTTATGGACATTTTAGAGCTGAAATGACAGTTAGAAGATGTAGTAATTGCTATTTTTTTTTGAAAAATTGGCCAAATCTGTCCAGCATCCTGTCTAATTTATCCTATGAACTCGAATTGCTATTTACTGGAACATCGTTGTCAGAGTAGTTCAATCGCTGACTCTGCTGTCGGGGTTTGGATAATAGTGTCTTGTTGCATCTGCATACCAGAAGGAGCTATTATTTTCCATGGGTCTAATAGAAGGACTTGCATGTGATGGTTTAACAAGCTCCTTGGGCGTGGCACGGGCAGCTGTGCTCTCCTCCTTTTTCAACTGTTGGTAGATGCTACATCCTTTGTAATTGGCAGTGTGTTCGCCTTGGCAATTCATGCACGCTGCTTTCTCACATGCAGATCTGGCATGGTTATCACCACATTTCACACATCGAAATTTATTATGGCAATATCTTTTGATGTGACCCAAGTCCTGACAGCGATGATACTGCCCAAGGTCGTCAAATTTCTGTTGAGCTTTGATCGTGATTTTTTGTCTGCATAACCAACTTCACACCGGTATACCTGACATTGCCAACTATGTCAAATTCATGTCAATGACAGCTGTTTATATTGTTTACAAGCTACCACAAGTACTTGCGTCTAAGTTTTATAGAACAAAAGTTATTCGAAATGGAATTCAAACGTAATTCTGTGACTGCTATGAACTTAAGAGCCCTAAATACTCTTGTTAAGCTTCTTGTTTTAAACACATGTATGCTATTAAAGGCCTCGACGCTAGTGCTCTAATTGTTTAATAATTAGTTATATTATTTTTTAGTATGTAAGTGTATTATAGTTAATTTTAATAAATATATATACATTAATAATAATTTATAGGTTAGATATACATATGCAAATAGACAAAATGTTATCTATTATCATTGCTCATTAATATTTTTAGAATGAAATGCTAAAAACTGTTAATCTTCAACTTTTAATATGCCAAGTAATGCATTGTTGTTATGAAATGAATTTAAAACATATTTAAGAAATATAACAATAATACGACATGTAATCGTTCTCTTATAGAAATTGAAGATATTTTAATTTTTCACTATTTAAATCGGGAATCATTTGGTCTACCAGTTCGGAATGTACTGCCAGTTACTGATACAGAAAATGCGATTGAAAAAGTAAAAGAAGAAAGATAGTTCAAATTTGAATGATCGTGTTATTCGTGAAGTGCAGTATCATGATACAGGTGTTCTGTTTTATTGTACATGCGGGTTGCAGTAAAACATTTGTTCAAACAGCCATCATATATAAATTGAATGCTTTGAACCAACGTTACAAATTATAGATTCAATTTTGAGAGAGATAGCAGTCGATATAATGAAAAATACACTATTTGTTGGAAAACCATATTTTGATTGGAGATTTTAAATAAATTTTACCGGTTGTACCACACGGAACACGCTCAACTTTGATTGAAAATTGTATAGTTAGCTTGAATCAATTTAATTCATTTAATTTTGTTAGTTTAACGCAAAATATGATAGCTAGACCAAATGAAAAAGAATTTGTTCCATTTGTGAATAAACGCGGGAATGGTGAATTGAGAAATTATCTTGAGTTCGGTGAAGATATTATAGAATTGCCACTGCAAATTATTGGAATCATTGATAACATAATTGATGACAATTGGGGTAATATTCGTGAAACTAGTAAATTGTATGAACGAATTCTTAAAACAATTATTTTAATAACAACAAAAGATAAATACGTTTAATTAATGACGATATACCTAATCTTTTATCTGGAGAAGAAAAAATTATTAAACTTTTGATAAAATCATGTCTGCTCAAAATTGTTCAAATGTGATGATTATCCTATTACATTTTTAAATTCATTGAATGTTAGCAGAATGTCACCTCATAAATTCAAGTTAAAAGTCAATCCTTTAGTTATGCTCATTCGTAACATAAATTGCTATAAATAAAAGAATTTTAATTCCAAGAGTTAATTTAACATTTTCTGGGACAATACTTCAAATTCAATTTCAAAGAACATAGTTTTTAGCATTTGCTATGACCATAAACAAGGCATAATGCAAAACTTTTGTTAAAATTGGTGTATTATTGCGACGTGCATACTGCAAGTTTAATATTTAGTTTAAAATTTTATATTTCTATTGATAAGGGTCAAGGTAACTTACTCAATAATACAATAATAAAAGTTTTACAAAAAAATAAAAAAGAAAAAGGTGTCACGGGACACGGGACGGGGAGCGCAGCTCAATTCAGAACAAAATTTGTAATTATTTTTATTTAAATTTATTGAAAAATTTATGTATTAATTTCCTTTTTTTTTTGATACATTTGTATTATTATTAAATATTTATTAATATTTTTATTTATTTATTTATTTTGTTTGTCTGCAAATACAAAAACACAAAAGAGAATAAACGATGTTTTCGCTCATGACTGCATTGATGAGAAAATGAGAGTTCTATTTATTTATTTATTTATAAACAGTTTAAATATAAATGTATATTTACACAAAACGAATTAAAAGCAATCACTTACAATAAAAAAAAAAAAAATAATAAACCCAGCGCAGGACTCGAACCCCACGCCCTCGGTAGGCCAGTCCTACCCTACCAATAGAAAAAAAAAACCGACGATTTTATTTTTAGCATCATTTTTTGAAATTTGACTCATACCGTTACGCACATAAAAGAGCTATGCTCTAAAAATATTGTTTTAAGAGAAGTTTTACGTGTAAATTGATTTGAAGTTTTATATTCAAATTCATTTTTTCATTGTTTAATAATTTCATTTATTTATTTTGAGAATAACATACACAAATAAAAATTTCGAACATTCAAATCCAAATTTGTCCTCAATTTTCAAAACATGAATATGGCCAAATCTCGACCACACTGGGCCAGATTACCAATTTTTTGGCATAAATTCGAAAAACTGTTGGAAACAAAACTTGATTTTAAATAAATATTCTTAAAATTTAGTACATATGTCAGGTATAATGAATTCATAAATATCTTTTTCAATATGGCAATATTTAGCAGACCTTCAAAATCGAATGTTCGGTCAGCTGTTTGTTATAGTAAAAAAACGAAATTTTTTGCAAACTTTATGCATATACCAATTTAACACGAGCTACTAAAAAGGGAACATTAATTATGGAAAACAAAGACCAAGATATGTTAAAAATAAAAATAGAAAAATAAATTTTTATGTATTGTATTTGTTAATTGTTGTTTCTGTGTACTATTATGCCATGTCCTAAAATAGAAAAAACCTAACCAACGTGCCCGTGTATTATTGAGTATACCAAAATGTAATTATGTGGAATTACCAAAAAGCCAAAAGTATGTATTTAATCGTAGTAGTACTACTTTTTGCGAGTTTTTGCATTTTCCCTGTATTTCTTTTAATTTACAGCTAAATTTAAATTCTGCCACGCCACGCTGCTTAGTAATTGGAATTACAAAAATTGAAAAGCTAGTGCTATATCAAACTGGATTTTTGATCAGTTAAACGAACGTCATATAAGCGATGACAAAACAAATGTAATAAATAAAATAAAAACAAATGTAAGAACATGGTGTTCAAAGTATCGTGAAGGGTGCATCTGTTTAACATTTATCGAGTGAAGAGCAACGTGAGAAGGGTAACGAGTAGCACATGGGTAGAAGGAGTTAGTCGTCAAGATCAGTCCTTGAAGTGGAAGTCGTCAGTCGCCAGCCGTTGAAACTTTTTGTTGTTACTTACTTATATCATAAACACTTTACATTTTATTGTCACTGAGATAAATAAACATTCTACAGTGCAGGACCACTACTGAAGGGAAAGTTGGCATTCGATCTAGCAGATAGCCAAGAACGCAACACAACTCTTCTTGTGCCTACTGCAAAAGTTTCAGCGACAAAATCGAATGTTCGAAAATTCATTGACTAAAAGTTTGTACAACAACATTCGGGAATTAAATAAAACTAGTGTTTTTGCTTTGCACCCCAGCTATAATAATGTGAGCGAAGCAAAATCTAAATGCAGACCTGAGAGAATTACTGTAAACGAAACAAGAGCTCAAGTCTTTCTAAGAAACCTGTTGGATCATACCGTATCCCGCTTTATCCTTTTACAGGAAGAAGTATTCAAGCAGTCTCAAGAAATTGCAAACGTGTCTCTAACCGGAAGTTATGGATTCGACGGTTTGACTGATAATTTCATGCAAACTAGCAATATTTGTTCTCAAATATATAAACCAAGACCTGGAAGCTTATAGTATGGCGTCAGTCCACTTCATGCGTGGATACGTTATCTTGATTGTGTACTCAAAATCTCTTAAAGAATTTGGCTAAATAAATGACAAATAAGAGATACATAGGATAAAGTGGAAATGGCTGCTAGAAAATAACATGTATAGAATAGATTGTGGAAGGAAATGGGTCTACATGTAGATAAACCGAATCAGAATGGGAATGGAAATACCAAGGATGGCAACACTGCTAGAAGAGCTCTTATTGGTTTAAGCAAGACCATATTTTTGCATAACACTCAATACTTTCAAGTCGCATTAAAATCAGCTGTTCCCAAAATGTAGTTTCGTGCAGAGTTGCTATATGTTTTTGTGAAATATATATGGAAAAATCATTGTAAAACTTTACTGAAAATCAAGATAAGATAAAAATCAACATTTGTATTTTATTTTATGCAATGGAAATTTAAAACAAAAACTATTGTCACGTTGCATTTATGTACATGGCAACTCTGATTAATGTAAACAAACACAAAGTCGCATTAAATAAGTCCACAGTGCTGTCGCAGGCATAAACACGCGCAATTAATCGCTCTTACTTAGTTCGATCGAAAAATGTTCGAACTATCGCATAAATGTAGTAATATATGAAATTAAAGTCACCAGCAGATAGTTACTCGATCTAATTAGTATTACATTTAGACTTAATTCTGTTAATAAAGAAAACAAAATACAAAAAATTGTAGAATATTGCTTTCCACGGTAACATGCATTTAAAGAACTAAACATTTCAGTTGTTTTTAAGTATAAATTTGCATTTTACACAAATCTCTTATGCTTCAAAGTAAAACGAACGAAACTAGCAAAAACACTCCATATTGAAATTGTCAAGTTTTAATATTGTATTTTTAAAGAATTGAACTTGCCTTTAATGCAATTATTTAATTGATATACAATATTAACAAAAAAAAACTTTAATTGTTGATAATAAAGCTGTGATGCTTTCAATTTCTTTTAAAAAAGCATAGAGTGATTACTTTAATGAAATGATTTAATTATATCATTTATAAAAGTTGGCATGTTTGTATTTTGTGTACGTGCTGGTTAAGTATGGTTTTTGCATGTAGTGAATTTACGGCAGTAATCTGTCTCGTGATTTTTGTTTGTCTTCATAATGGACAATGTTCGAAAAATGAAATCTGTTTTTCTGTGGCACCGACGGCATTCTGTGCCATGGCTGAATATGAATTAATGGTAGGTTAGAACAAACTTAAATCAAAACTGTTTTGAAGAATAAAGTTATTATTTCATTACTTATTTTATTACTTTATATGTTAAAGACAAATTATGTTTACAGAAAATTAATGTTTATAATATTTTTTAGATATGTTTAAATATAAATAAATATTAAAAACTAAATTTAAGAAATAACAATCACATATTCAGTGCTGCAGATAAAAAATGCAGCATTTTGTAATAACATTAATTAGCATCAATTAAAGCTTATATGGGCGGTGGGAGTGGGCGTAGTCGGATTGGTGTGAAATTTTGGCTAGTTATTGGGAGTACAAATTAATTCGGTCCGATTTCAAAAGATGGCTTCACCTGCAAGTTGTGGCCGATTTTGGAAGCGATTACCTATTCCATTGGAAAGGTTTGACATCTGTCAACAATAATTAGTGTGCATCAGCGTCTGTTTCTGGCAACAACACTGGTTTTTGCTCTTCGAAAATGTCCGGATTTGTATTAAATAAACAGCAGAAGTTTTGATTTTCTTTTTTAATGAGAAGAAAAGTGCAGCTGTAGCCCATCGAATGCTTGAGGAAGTTTATGCTGAATCTGCTCCGACCGATAAGTAATGCAGAGAGTGGTGTCGACGCTTCAAAAGTGGTGATTTTAGTGTCGAAGACAAAGAGCGTCCTGACCAACCCAAAAAGTTTAATGATGAGGAATTGGAGGCTTTACTGGATCAATATCCGTGCCAAACGCAAACTGCACTCGCAGAATCATTGGGAGTGACTCAGCAAGCAATTTCCGTTCGGTTAAAACAATTGGGATTTATTCAAAAGCAAGGATATTGGGTACCGTACGAGTTGAAGCCAAGAGATGTCGAAAGGCGATTTTTCGCTTCGGAACTGCTTCTTGAAAGACATCAAAGGAAGGGATTTTTGCACCGGGTCGTGACTGGAGATGAAAAATGGATATACTACGATAACCCCAAGAAGAAAAAATACTATGCCAAGCCTGGTGAACCCGTTCCATCATCGCATACATCGACGCCAAAGCAAAACATCAACGGTTCAAAGGTCATGCTCTACATATGGTGGGACAAGATGGGTGTGGTATATTATGAATTAATAAAACCAAATGAAAATATTAATGCGGAACGTTATCGACTACAACTAATGCGTTTGAGCCATGCATTGTGTGAATAACTGCCAGAAACGGCCGAAAGGCATGCCAAGGTGATTTTGCAACATGACGACGCTTGGCCCCACGTAGCAGTAACGGTATAAAATGGCCTGGAAACGCTGAAATGGGAGTCTTACCCCACCCGCCGTATTCTCCAGAACTTGCTCCTTCCGACTACTGGCTTTTTCGACGGATGCAAAATGATTTGGGGGGTCACCGGTTCGGGTCTTTTGAAGAAATCGAAAAATGACTCAATGATTGGATCGAGGCCAGAGAGGACACATTTTTTAGAGATGGTATTCAAAAATTACCTGAGAGATGGAAAAAGTAGTCACTTTCGGCGGACAATACTTTGAATGATGTATTTTTTTTTCATAAAAAACACATTTTTGAACACAAAAAAATGGACCGAATGAATTTGTACTCCCAACACAAGACATTGTTGCCTATCAAATGTACCAAGTTACAATTGTGTATTACATTTTTCGCATTTATGCCAATAAATTGGCAATCTGGCCCTGCGTATAATGGGCGAATACTAATTATTGTAGATAGGTTAATATTAATAGGTTCATTTATAAAAAAATCAGAGAAATTATTATTCTTCAGACTCCATTGCGCTCCATTGGCTAATTGCAGCGTGCTTAAAACTAATTCAAATGAGATAAGAGCAGCAATTCATAATTTAATCCCAAAGAAAGCGCCTGGACACGATCTCATCACCCCCAAGATGATTATTGAGCTACCAAACTGTGCAATATCATTCATTGCAATGCTTTTTAACGCAATACTCAAAGTGGGCTACTTTCCAGCACTTTGGAAGATGTCTGTAATAATTATGATCCCTAAAGTTGGTAAAGACAAATCAATGGTGTCCTCTTCTCGGCCTATAAGTTTGCTGCCGGTGCTATCAAAATTATTTGAATAAATTTTTATTAAGAAGCTCATACCATATATAAACGCAAACAACATTATCCCCACACATCAATTCTGGTTTAGATCAAAACACAGTACAATCGAGCAAGTAAACCGTGTCACTATGGGTATCAGAACGGCTTTTGAGCACCGAGAATACTGTTCAGCTATATTCATTGATGTTGCTCAAGCTTTTGACCGTGTATGGCATGTTGGTCTCATTCACAAAATAAAAAGCGTGCTTCCACAGAACTCACACCAACTACTAGAGTCATATCTTACTAGAAGGTTATTCGTGGTGAGATGCAAAAACTTCACCTCTAACGAGTACCACATTAATGCTGGCGTCCCACAAGGCAGTGTTCTCGGTCCGCTCTTATACGTCATTTTCACTGCTGACATACCTACAAATCCCCGCCTTATGACATCAACCTTTGCGGATGATACTGCAATCATCAGTCACTTACGCTGCCCCAAAAAAGCGACGATAGAGCTAAGTGATCATTTACAACTGGTATCGAACTGGCTAGACAATTGGCGTATAAAAGTCAATCCGGATAAATGCAAGCACGTAACATTCACCTTAAACAAGAGAGACTGTCCGTCCATCATTTTTAACAACACCACCATACCACACTGTACTCAAGTCACCTACCTAGGAGTTCATTTAGACAGACGACTCACCTAGCGGAAGCATATAGAAGCCAAAAAAAAATTTCCATGAAATTAAAAGCCCAGTTCCTCCACTGGCTCTTAAGCCCAAAATCTGGGCTAAGCCTCCATCTAAAGGTGCTGTTATATAACAGCTTAATAAAGCCTATCTGGATATACGGTTCCCAGCTTTGTGGGAACGCAAGCCCAAGTAACGTTGAAGTCATCCAAAGATCCCAATCAAAAATACTTCGTTTCTTAACAGGTGCTCCCTGGTACATTTGGACCAAATGAAACAAAAATATCTTGTTAAACTCTCAGAACATCCTAATTCACTAGCTATCTTATATGAGTTGTCGCACGCGCCTTCATCGGAATGACATTCTTGCGCCATAAACCTGGGAGGACCATGCAACACTGGAAAGTATCTTTAGCTCACCACTATAGAACCTTTTAAAACTTCATTACTTCGTTTTTAAGATTTCTCAATTATTGTGAGGGTGTGTGTTGTAAGCAAAGTTATGCAATAAATAACAAAGAACGCAAAAACAAAAAAAAAAAAAAAAAAATTTGGTTTAACGTGCTCGGCTGTCAAAGAAGACTTAAGAACACGGAGCCAAGCACATGGATTGATAAACGTCAATCAACGTCCCCTTGGATATATATTCGCAGGCACCAAATTCGAGTCATTTCTATTTTGATAAATATGACTCACTCCTTGGTCGGGAGTTGAGGCTTAAGCATCAGCTGCTCTATGCACGACGCGGTGCACAGAAGGACCTCTCTATTACACTTGTTGTACAAGGCTGTCCTAACTAAATTAGAGTTGCGCTTTTTGTTGCAGAATATTTCCGCCTCGTTAAACTCTTCCGTAATATCTAGTTCTCTAAGGGTTTCTCATGCTTTTGTCCTTCCATAGTTTAAACCATAACTTGGCTTCGCTACTGAAAAGTTCTAAATGGTAGTATTGTCAGAAATTTTTGATTTCCATTTAAAATCAACCAATGACATATTTAAGATTAAACTGGAATGTAGCGACAAATACGATTCAATACGCCTCCATCTCCACCGACACTAAAACTAACAATAATTCTACATTATACAAGGTCGTCCGTAAAGTCAACGACACTTTTTCAAAATCTCTATTTATATTGACGCAATCTTTTGACGGGAGTATAAGTTGGAAAAGTACATTCTACACTGACGTTCTGTCAAAACTTCATGACCAACGGACAATTAGAAGCCGAGTTATTGCTTTATAGCGTTGGCCGAAAAATGAACTTCGGAGAAAGAGCGAACATTAAATTTTGTTTTAAAGTTGGAAAAACTTTTACTGAGATGTTGGAATTAATGAAACACATGTATGGTGATAATTGTTTATCCCGTGCTAGAGTCTATGAGTGGTTTAAATGATTCAAAGCCGGTCGTGAGTACATCAAGGACGACGAACATCCTGGTCACAAACTTTTCGTGATTACACCAAGTAATATTGAAATTTTGCATGAATTTATTCTTGGGGTTTGTATGGTCCCTAGTGGTCCGATTTGACTGATTCCGACAAATAAATAATGCCTATTTCAGAAACTTATAGTATAAATTTCAGTTCAATAGTGTGGATAAGAACCTGAATTTTAATGGTGGGTTTATATAGGAGGTACTTCTCCCAGTTGCTCTATTTGACTGATTCCAACAAGTGTACCGCGCCTATATCAGAAATTTATTGTGTCTAAATTTCAGTTCAATAGTCCAAAAATCAAACAAGTTTTCGAATAAGAACCTGAATTTTAATGATGGGTTTGTGTGGGAGGTACCGTCCCTAGTTGGCCGATTTTACTGTTTCCAACAAATGTACCGTGCCTATATTAAAAACGTACTGTGTTTAATTTACAGTTCAATAATCCAAAAATCAAAAAAGGTTTTTGAATAACAACCTGAATTTTAATGGTGGGTTTGTATGGGAAGTACCCCCCTAGTTGGCCGATTTGGCTGATTCCAACAGATGTATAGCGCCTATTTCTGAAACTTATCGTGTCAAAATTTCAGTTCGATAGGAGAAATCCCAAAAAAATTTCTAATAAGAACCTGAATTTTAAGGAGTTTGTAGTAATGAAATTTTGAAAATATAAGTTTCTGATGTATCCAAATTTCAAGATCGTGGGATTACTGGATTGTATAGCTGCCATACTAACCAAAATGTTTCTTGTAAGTTTTGAAAATATTTTAGTTATAGTATTTGTTGCTGGTACACATTCTGTGAAAATTTAAACTCTCAAGCCTTGACGGTTCATGAGATATGACCCGAGGACGGGCTATGAAGTCACTGCAATAGGGTTCCGTTTGGTACCCTTTGGGTATGGAACACTAATAAAAAGCCAAGTCTTCGTTACAATACATGGGAATGGATTTGAACATATCAAACGATGCACTTCATCGTATTTTGACCGCAAAACTAGGACTCGGAAGGCAATATCGGTAAAATGGCAGCTGGCGCCTTTTGCAAGATAGTGCGCCGGAATCATCGCTCGACTCTTATCACTGATTTTTTTACCAAAAAATTACAATTCAATCGTCAACCACTCGCCGCATTTTTCTGATTTGCCTCTTTGGTGAGCAAAAAATGCAAAAAAGATCCTTAAATCACGTTGCAAAAAAAGTTTTCGGTTAAGCCGCACGGGACAGCCCTGGTCTAGTTTATCTCTGCTGACGTTTTTCTTTGTCTTCTTTTGCGTATTTAGCTTTTGTTAAGTTAGAAATGTGGCATCGCATGCAATGAAAAATGTAAATACACCTCCGGTAAAACTCTATTAACACCAATCGGAGGCGATTTCTTGTGGATGTTCCGCAGTCGTGGAGGCGGACCCGAAATTCCTAAATAGAACATATAACCTCCTCTTTTTTGAAGTTGGATAAAAAAACAGCTTAGACATAAGTATTTGCATACAGAAACGCATTCGCTGTGTGTGTTTGTGTGTTTGTTTTAAACAAAATACAAAGCATACACAAACATTTGTCCACATAAATGTTCGACTGGAACGTTAGATCATTTCATTTGTTTTCGTTGTTGTCATAGATATTCATCATTGTTCGAGATTACAAAAAAATCGCAAACAGAAATTAAAAATAATAAAACATTTAAAGCAAACAAATATCATAAGAACTACAAAAAAAAAATTAATGAAATGCATTTTTGCAAATTCAAAACAAAACAATCAATTTCGAAAATTATTTAAAACAAAAATTCTTCAACCAATATTATGTAGTTAAGATATTGTAATTGAATAAAGAAAATTATAAACCCATGTGAAAACATTGTATGATTAAGATACTGGTTGGTAGAAAAGTATTGAAAGCAAAAATGAAATGAATGTTGATTTTTAAATGAAATAAATTGTTTTATGCAATATAATCTCCCTTAACTTCAATACACTTATTCCAAGGATCCTCCAATAATTTTATACCATCTCTGTAATGATTTCGGGAAGCTCTGTAAAATACTGTTCTACGGCTGCAATAGCTTCTTCATTCGACGGAAAACGCTTTCCACGAATAAATTGTTTCAAGTCTCTGAATAGGTAGTAGTCGCTGGGAGCCAGATCTGGCGAATATGGTGGGTTTTCAAGCAATTCGAACTTTAATTCATTGAATTTAGCCATAGTCAAAGCACTTGTGTGAACACATGCATTGTCTTGATGAAAAATGATTTTTTCTTCTGTAAACCGGGTTTTTTTTTTAAGAATTTTTTCATTCAACTGATCCAAAAGGTTGCAATAATATTCAGAGTTAATTGTTTTACCCTTTTCAAGATAATCAATCAATAAAATCCTTTTTGCATCCCAAAACACTTGCCTTCAATTTTTTGTGCATTTCTGTTCCTGATAAACTTTCCAAAATAAAGAATTTTATCACTGCGTGATATTCGGTTTTTTCCATTGTAAACAAATAGGCTAACCCGTAAACTTTAAATGGCTTGTAAACAAAGAATAAAATGACCAATCAAAATAATTTTTTTATGTGATCAAATGAAAGATGAAATATTAATATACGATTGTAGTTTTTATTTTCCTACTGGTTAATAATTGTCGCTTTCAATACTTTTCAACCAACCTGTATTATTGATTTCTAAAACCTTGTGCGCACATGTGTGTTCAGCTATATTTGTTAATAAAAAAATTGTATAGGGAAAATTTCACTGATTTCATGTGATCCAGTCATAATAACTTCGTATAGACCTTATGAGGAATCCAAATCTTGACTTAATGACTTCAGATTCACGTATAGATAAGTCTCTGCCCAAATTTTTCGGCGAACCTGAGAATACGTATCATGCCGCCAGGCCGCACATAATACGTATAAGATATTTAAGAAATATACTACAATATATATCATTAAAAACATGATTCGAGGAAAGGCAAATGTAATTCTTTCTCTCTTCAACACAGTCTTAAAGTTTGAAGCTATCATATCCCGTTTGGACTTTTCTTATACCGACAAACGACCAGTATATCTGATCGAACAGGAGCTTTTCACTCTTAGGCAGGATTACTTCGACGATAAGAAAAGATGCTTCCTTTGCTGATAAACAAAACCAAAATGTTTTATGAACCAACCGTCACGGGGACCATTAGTAGGAAATACAGGACTGATGCTATGTGAATTTTTGTTTCGGGACAAAGGAAAACTTTGTGTGCCGTATTGTTCGCATCAAAGCCATACGAACTACCAACAGCTCTTGCTGCGGCACAGGAAGTGGACGCAAACCACGAAAGGTATGTGTTCGCGTCTATCTTCGGAAATAGAGCGATGGAGACAATTAGGAGAAAAGATGATAATCCATTTTCAACCCATCAAGGTAGTGGAGAAGTCCCGCTCAATTCCGTTTAAGCACAGGATGGGAAAGTCAATCGCAACCAGAACCAATAGATGATCCTATCAGGTACCAGAACACACCAAGACCTTAATTTCAAGGACAGGCCCAGAAGCGCTTGGTGGCCTCGGATCGGCAGCAGCATTAATAGGGGTAGAACCACTCAACAGCTTACATCCATTCATGGCGTTACTGAGATCACAAAAATGCCAAATCAACCAATTCGGCGTAACAGCCTATTTTTTCATTCTGCCAAATTTGGCATTCACCGTTAACCTATAATAAAAAACAGAGTAATAGAATACGATTCGGGGATAGTACACATCCACTTCCTTGAGGGCCATGTTGTGAGTCACTTTCAACTACAAGCCGAGTCTGTAACGGCCACCGCCAAGACAACTTTTACTGAAAGCTATCCCGTCTTTGCAGATCCACATGATGGTTTACCCTACAGCACAAAAGTAGTAGCTGTAATACGCACAAAAGATGAAGAACCAATTTACGCCAAATTCTATCTCATTATGTGTAGCGGACGACGAAAATGTAAAATTTTACCCTACCGAAATCAACGATGTTTCACATCAAAAATGTTTAAAAAAATTTGATCGAACGACGACGCGTTATGATGCGAAGATGATGAGGTTTTGAAAAATTGTACCCTACCGAAACCATGTTTCACATTAAAAGAGGTGTCGATGAAAGCGAGATGAGAAAGAAAAGACTTGTAATAGGCTTCAGGAAACTTAATGAAAAGCCTATTGAGGACACATACGCTATTCCAAATAAAGGAGGCATACTATCGAGCTTAGGTGATTCTAATTTTTTCCACAACCTTAGATCTGAAAGCTGGCTTCCACCAGATTGAACTTGCTGAACAGGACCGCAAAAGACAGCCTTTTCCTCTTGTGGTGACAAATACGAGTTCTGTCGTTTATCTTTTGGGTTGGAAAATGCTGCTGGCATCTTTAGGAAACAAAGCGAGAAATTCTGCTTCTTCTACATTGATGATATTATTATACTCATCAAAACTTCTTCGAACATCTCCAACACATAGATGTTATTTTGTTAAGCATCCTGGCAGCTAACATGAGAGTTTCTCTAGAGAAATCCAAATTATTTAGGTCAGAAGAGGATTACCTTGGTTGACGCAAAACGCAAAAACTTCTCTGCACCGACTAACGGAAGGGGCTTGAGGTAATTTTTAGGTTTTACGGGCCATTAAAGATTTTGCCAAGATAGCAAAGCTGTTGCCAAGCATCCTCAGGGAAGAATGTGGTCGAGCTACTGCCTCACAGTCCAAAAAAATAAAAATAAACTAACCAGCTACTAGTCTCGGAAGAGATAACACTAAACTACACAGATTTTAACAAGAAATACGAGTTAACCACCGATGCATCTTTATACGCGATGGTGCTGTTTTGTCCCAGGAAGGGAGCCCATAACCATGATTCCTCGTACTTTGTCCAGTGGTGAGGACCCATCTAATACGTATCCAAAACCTCTAACCTCTGATCTCAGTCTCGGATAAGAATCCAAATGGGAAAATCAAAAGATGGACGGCTTTCATTGATGAATACAATACAAAGCTTATCTATAAACCCTGCAAGGGGATTGTAGTCGCAAGTGCACTTTCCATGCAAAACATGAACACCTCAAGTGTCAAAACAATTCACAGCGAGGAACCATCAATCGAAAAAACTTACAAACAAATAAATTATTGTAATAAAGCATTGAGGATCTTTCAATTCCGTGCCTTTTTCTATAAAAAAAAATGTAGTATGTGTTCTTTCAGACGAAAAAATATCTTCAATCATTTTCCCACCAGACGTTAGTGTAGTAGTATAAGTGTATGTAGTGTATAAGTATTGTATGGGTATTGTGTGTAAAGTATTGCGATACAAAAGGAGAATGAAACGTAAATAAAATTAGTTTGTGTTGTGCCATCAAGGAGAGCGGACGCGTTTGATTTTAGTTCTTACAATCTCAGAAGTGGGATACAGAAAAAACCAAGTTATTTTTTTCCTATCCTCGCGTTATTGTGTGAAGAATGGATCCTGTCTGTGCTGACAAATATTCAGCTAGTGAGTTACGTGCGTGGTGCAAGGGGTTAGGATTGCTCACATATGGAAACAAGAACTCTTTGGCGGCACGTACTAGCGAAGTGGCGGATCGCGGTGAGCTGATAGATTTCTTAAATGAAGAGACAATCAATCAAACACAACGCAGATGAGTGTACGTCAGATCAGACAATTGAAAAGGAACAAATGAAAGAGAAACAGCAGTGGAATGCAAATGAGTGTGCTGCAGGTTTGTCAAATGAGAACGCGTCAGACTTAACGCCAGGGAACACAATGAAATGACAAACTAGAAGCGACGCCAAGAAGATTATGAGACGACAAAGGAAAAACACAAAAATGTAGCAGACGAAGAATTACCAACAAGTAACAAATTATGAGTTCGAGCTGATAAACAAAGAGCTTATGTTATTGCGTTTCGAGAGAGATTTGTTGCGAAGAGAGAACGAGCTGTTAAAGGCGACCGGTGAAGTGGCGATGCGACCGATTCATAATGATGAACTTACTTTAAGTGATTTAAAGGAAATGATTCCGTGGTACGATGGTGAGACTTGTGTTCGGGGGTGGATTTCGCATATTACCGCCGTAAAGAAAACATACAACATAAGTGAGGCCAAGGTGCGGGCAATACTTTTTGGGAGATCAAAAGGATAGGCACAAGCATGGTTGCAGTCAAAGCCAGAATATGCGTGCGAAGCTGTCGACTATGTTTTGACGGAGATGGAAAAAGTCTTCGGTGCAAAGGAAAGTCGAATTGTGTTGCGTCAGAGGTTTGAGGCGCGCAAGTGGCGTACTGAAGAACCATTTTCGAACTATTTTAATGACAAGATGTTTCTGGCCAATTGTATTGAAATGTCAGAAGGTGAATTAGTTGAATATGTCATTCATGGTATACCAGATCGCCAGTTGCGTGTAAGTGCGAATATGCAACGTTTTAAGACCAAGGATGACTTGTTTTCGGCGTTTGTCAATGTAAGGTTGATGCCAATGTCTCCAACGCCACAAAATGTTAATATGGAAAAAAGGCGACCAGTAGATGTTACAACTGCAATCGCTTTGGTCACTTCGCCGCTGAATGCAGGAAACCAAAACGGGAAAAAGGCGCTTGTTTCGTTTGCGGAGAAATGGGTCATCATGCTGCGGCCTGTCACATCAGTAAGAAGACGTCCCTTGGTGTGCAGGAAAATTCTGATTATGTAAGGTATTTTAATGTTGTATTTGAAGATTGTAAAAATGTTGTGTTAACCCTAGAATGCCTCATAGACTCTGGAAGCCCAGTAAGCCTCATCAGAAGTTCCTTTATTCCAGCCAGCGCTAGGTTGATGTCGGCGCCTGGTGTTAATTTTTATGGTTTAAATAAGAGTGAATTAAATATCAGTGGAAAGATAATCGGATTTATTAAAGTTTTGAATAAATTTGTAAAACTGGAGTTATTAATTGTTCCTGATGAGTCTATGAGTGTTTCTATTATTATGGGTAGAGATTTTTTAAGAAAAAGTTGTGCTAAGATTGTGTGGCAAAATGATGGTGGCATAGATAAACATAGATTAGACAACAAAACAGACCAGTGTAGTTTGCGAAGATGACTTTGAAAAGAAAATTTTGATGATGGATTATGCAACAAATGATAGGAATTATTCAGTTGGAGAAGCTCTAACGTTTGAAGAAAAAAATGATTTTGAAAAGTTGTTTAAAAAATGTTACCTTGAATCTGATCGACCAAACGAACCAAAGGTGAAATGTGAAATGAAGATAGTGGTCAATGACACTAAACCATTTAGTTGCAATCCTCGTCGTCTTTCATATGCAGAGAAGGGTCAATTACAAAGCTTACTGGATGAATATTTAAGTAAAGGGTACATAAGGCCGAGTGAATCGGAGTTTGTGTCTCCAATCGTGTCGGTGAAGAAAGCGACAGGTGAACTTAGAATGTGTGTCGATTTCAGAAGGTTGAACAAGTTGACTGCAAAAGACTGTTACCCAATCCCTTTGATTGACGATTTATTGGATAGACTCGCGGGTAAGACAATTTTTACCAAATTGGACCTTAAGAATGGTTTCTTTCACGTTTTTATGCATGAAGAGTCGGTGAAATATACGTCTTTTACAACTCCGCTAGGACAGTTCGAATTCTTAAGGATGCCGTTTGGCCTGAAGAATGCACCCTCTACATTCCAGAGGTTCATTAATAAAATTTTCGTGGACATGATAAAAGAAGAAAAGGTTATTGTGTATTTAGATGATGTGATGATTGCGACTGAAGATGTGAACACACATTTAGATATTTTAGAGGAAGTCTTTGATAGGTTAGTGAAAAATAAACTGGAGCTAAGGCTTGACAAGTGTGAGTTTTTTAAAACAAGCGTGAAATATTTAGGTTATAACATTACAGGTGGTGGTATACAGGCCGATGAGAAAGGCTTAGAGGCAGTTAAAAATTTTCCGGTTCCAACAAAAATAAGTGAAGTGCAAAGTTTCTTGGGAATTTTTTCCTATTTTCGTAGGTTTGTCAAAGATTTTTCCGTTATTGCAAAGCCACTGTCTGATTTAACAAAGAAAGATAAGGTGTTTAGTTTCGGTCCCGAGGAGTTGAAAGCGTTGGAAGTCCTTAAAAGCAAACTAGTAGATTCACCAGTGCTAGCATTGTACAGCCCAAATGACGAAACAGAGCTGCATTGCGATGCGAGTTCAATAGGTTTTGGATCAATTTTATTACAAAGGAAAAGTGATGGAAAATTACACCCTGTTTTTTACTTTTCTAAACGCACGACGGATACCGAGTCAAGATATCATAGCTTTGAACTCGAAACATTGGCCATAATATACTCTTTGAAGCATTTCCGAGTATATTTACAAGGGATAAAGTTTAAAATCATAACTCACTGCAATTCACTAACAATGACCCTTAACAAAAAAGATATTAACCCAAGAATTGCAAGGTGGGCCTTGGAACTCGAAAACTATGATTATACGCTAGAACACAGGGCTGGAAAGAGGATGCAGCGTGTAGACGAATTAAGTCGCTGTACGAACATAATGGTGATTGAAACTAACTCGTTTGAAGAAAATCTTGTGATATGTCAAAGCAGGGATGAAGATATCGTAAGGATAAAGTCAATGTTAGAAACAGCTGAACATAACCTCTATGAGATGCGCAATGAAATAGTTTACAGGAAAGACAAAAATGGAACATTGTTGTTCTACGTCCCGAAAGACATGGAAGAGCATGTCCTCTTTAAGTATCATGACGATTTAGGCCACGTCGGTGTAGATAAAGTGGTTGAAATAATTTCAAAAACGTATTGGTTTCCAAAAATGAAGCGGAAGGTGGAACACCATATAAGGAGTTGTATGAAGCGTATCACGTTTTCGTCGAAAAACGGAAAACAGGAAGGGTATATTCACAATATCCCTAAAAGTACTACCCCTTTTGAAGTGATACATGTCGATCATTTTGGCCCAATATCCGTCACGGGAAACACAAAGAAACACGTTCTTTTAATTATAGATGCAAGTACAAAGTTTGTGAAATTATACGAGACGAAAACGACAAGGTCAAGCAAAGCGATTATTGCACTGAGCAGTTATTTTAGAGCATACAGTAGGCCTAAGTATTTAGTTTCGGATCGAGGTACTTGCTTTACGTCGAAGGAATTTTGCGATTTTCTAGAATCACGAAACGTTCAGCATATTAAGATTGCTACCGGATCGCCCCAAGCGAATGGGCAAGTCGAGAGGGTTAATCGTAGCTTAGGCCCCATGTTGGCTAAGACCGTGAGCTCGGGTAAAAATTATAGCTTGGGAGAAGCGCTAGAAACAATTGAGTTTGCAATGAACAACACGGTACATAGAACGATAGGTCAGCATCCAAGCGTGATGTTGTTTGGGGTAGGACAGAAAGGAAGCGTAGTAGATTACCTAAAAGAGAGTATAGAATGGGAAAAGGAAAAAGATAGAGATCTAGACGTGGTGAGGGCTGAAGCGAGCAATAAAGAGAAGCAATTGCAAGATTACAACGAAAGTGTCTCAAACAAAAGGAGGAAAAAACCAACGGTATACAATCCAGGAGATTATGTTGTCGTAAAAAACTTTGACGCCCACGTAGGTATGTCTAAGAAGCTTGTTCCTAAGTTTAAAGGACCTTATAAAGTCACAAAATGGTTGGGTAACGATAGGTATGTGGTGGAAGATGTTTGTGGAATTCAGCGGTCGAAAACGCCGTACTCCGGAATTTGGTCTGTAGCTAATATGAAACCGTGGTTCGGATGGTCTAAAGATAAAGATAAGATAGACGGAAACAAGTCAAAGAGAAATGCAAGAACTGTTGATGATAGAAGTTCTGGTTATGCTAATGCAGTCATATTTTTAAACTAATCCAACATTGCCATTGCTTTCTTGTAAATGAACCCTTTTGTTGGGATATAAGCCCATTTCTTTCTTCAATAGCAATTACAAGAGAAACATAATGGGAAGCTTCTTATTTTAGTATGCGTTTCTGGTCCTTTTTCGGGCATTCTAGGTATCTTGTTCCGTCGGGTCACCATGAATTCGTCGATAGTCTACTTGATCTTCCTCTTCTCCAAATGAATTTTGTAGTAAATCACCTTCACAGGTTGTTGGATTTAGTGTTGCTTAATAATAGCTCTGTCCCTGTGATTTCAAAATCCCATCCACTGAAATCCCCACCTGAAGACCTTTTCCATCCCTCCATAGAAATTTCTTTGAGCCTTACGAATTATGTTTCTGTAACGACACATCTCTTCCTCGTCGCCTTTGTTTCAGAAAGACAAATTTTAATTTGCTAGTAGTTCGTACCTTTATCAGGTTCATCCAATTAATAATTATAGAATGCCTGTAATAGATGACGTGAACCTTCTACATAATCATAGATCACTGAAGTTTTCTTATTCTCCTGGTCCAGATAACGTCCCTAGTCGTATCGTAATACGGTATGCTTTTCAACTTATCGCTCCAGGTAGCGTCATTTCCGCCTATTTGGAAGGTATCTTTCATTATTCCTCTACACAAGAAGGTATTAAATCGGTTATCTCAAACTACAGGGGCATACCTAAATTGTCAGCTATTCCCAAGTTGTTTGAACAAGTCTTTATGTCGAGTATACAACATTTCTTTAACTGATGATTTTTCAAAAGCTTTGGACTCAGTGAACCACGATCTTCTTTCATTAAACTGAATATTGAGGGATTTCCACCACATTTTCTTAATTGGATCAAATCCTACTTGATTAATGCAGCCTCTTTTCTTAGACTGCAAGAATATCTTTACTACAGGCAGATGATCTGGACGTCGCATATTGGTTCACCTCTCCTGACTGTGTCTTCACCGGTTCGATTAATGTCACTGACCACAGTTGGCTGTGAGTAGGGGCATAACTTTAAAAAAATCCCCCATTGAGTCGGAAATGTTTTTTTTCGATTGGTATCAATTACATAATTATGACTGTTTCTAGTTTTTAAAGTTCTTCGATCCAAATTGCTCCGCCCGATCATGTTTGATTGATTCAAGAGTACGACGCACAATGTGTGAGAAAGAAGAGAACAACTTTTTTGTGCACTCTTACTTTCTCAAAATGATACCATGCCTGAAATATTGCTCAATTTATCGTTTCTGTTTTATTCCCACATTCGTTGGTTTGCCATTTTTTTTTGGTTTCGTACACTGAGAGTGGATGAAATTCCATTAGAGAAGCAGCGGTACATCATTTAATGTGAACAAATTCAAAGATAAACAAATAAAGAGGAAAGTGAAAGTCTTTACTAGGCGCCAAACTCAACGTGTGGATAGCAGCTTGAGTTACCAAAGAAGAATCGGCAAAAAATTATAGAAATACGTCAATACGTAAAACAAAGATAAGCAGAACAAAAACACATTTTAAAGTCCGGTTAAATTTCTGCTCTCTCTCCTTTATACTTATATTCTGCTCTCTCCCTCTTGTACTCATATTCTATGATCATTGTAGCTTTTGATCATAATGTCCATTTCACAATATTGTAAATTCTCAAAACTTAGCATTTCTGACTAGAATAGATCGGTTAGTTTGTTCCGCGGGTAATTTAATTAACAGTGATTCTTTGTCTATTGAATTACTTACCTAAATCTACAACAAAACAGTACTTTTGAGTTTTACAATGGATAGTGCATGTAAAAAAAAATACCTGTGATTGGTGATGAAGAAAGATTGTTTACTGTAGTGTAGACTTTAATGTACTTTTTAATTTCTTCAAGGCCAAACATGTGTGTTTGATTTGCAATGAGAGCATATCTGTGTTGAAGAATTACAATTTAAAGAGGCATTACGAAACCAAGCATAGGGAAAAATTTGGTTCCCTGCAAGGAATCTTACGAAATGAAAAAAGTGATGTAGTAAGAAGCAATTACGAGGACAGCAATACAATACTCATTTCTTCGTAAGGCTGCTAAAAATAACACTAATGTTAAAACAAGTTTCGTCATATCAGAAAAGATTGCCAAAAAGTCGAGGCCCTTCTCCGATATCGAATTTTTGTCAAAGAATGCTTTGAGACTGCCGCTGGAATTCTGTGTCCTGCACATAAACATTACGAAAGTCAGCTTATCGAGGGACACTGTTGTGAGATGAATCGATGACAAGGCTGAGGATTTGCAACGGACACTAACATAAAAAGCTTCCCATTTCGTTTCTTTTACAATTGCTTTTGATGAAAGCACAGACATGACTGACACTGCACACTTGGCTATTTCTGTTCCTGGAATCGACGAGAACTTAAAAATAACTGAGGAGTTGGTATCACTTGACAAAAGGGTTCATTTACAAGAAAGTAATAGCAGTGTTGGATCGGTTTAAAAATATGACTGCTTTAGTAACTAGTAGCATAACGAACGATTGCCACAACCGCAGAGCTCTAACCTCCACCACTGAACAAATATCTGCGGACAGCTCCAGAATAATCAAAATCGTATCGCCGAGTCCAAAATATTTAGTGATGTCGCGTGTTGATGGCAATGTAAGGCTAACTAACTTTCCTTAAAAAAAAAAAACGAAAACAGTGTCTGCTCGACCCTTGCAGAAAACTAAAAAGGGCACTATCCTTCTATAAACGAAAAACTACACACCGCAAACATAAAAGGCCGAAAAATTCTACCTTATTTAGAACCAGACAAGCAGCCAAAAAGCAGAAGTTGAAAAGCTGTGAAAAAAGCAATGCAAAAAAACTAAAACACTTAAAAAAAAATACTCTGACTCAAATTTATCTTTGGATACAGACATGTCTTGTTTTGAAATTCTATAAGTAATGTAGAAGGTCTGTTCAAAATATTACGTGGGCTATGTGTATTCAATTTTTTTGTTTTGTGGCGTTATGTTGGTACTCATGTTTAGTTATTTTTTGACAGCCGTTTTGTTTGCACGTGTTTGGCTCATCTTCGATTTTTGCTTATTCCAAAAAATGGATCAGTATTAAATTTTTTTCCGAGGCTATAACCATGTACCCATGTTTCGTCATCTGTTATGACTCTTATTGTGGTCCAATTCGAATCAAAAGATAAAGACAAGAAATTTGTTTTGTTTGTGTTTAAATATATTTTTATTTAACTTTCACAAAAAAGAAAACTGTAAAAATGAGCAGTTCCAATAACCATATTAAAAGTGAGAAAAAAAAACAAAAAGAAAGAACCAGTTCCACAAAAAGCTCTTTGCATTCACCTACCTCGAAATGGAGCTGCCAGTCCGCGCGATATGCAAATCGAATCCACAAAAAGATCAACAAAAATCCACATTTGCACACTGCCAATCGGCGTCCTCTTCCTTTTGTTTTGATTCTTTCTACTGCTGTCATCTCCTCCAACATCCTCCCAACGTTGAAAGAACATATTTTCAAACAAAAGGTGAACGTTATTCATTTATTGGAAGTGATGCAAGTTTGTGTACTTGACGTCGGATTGTGCCTTTTGTTGTTCTAACGTTAACAACACGAACCTTGCCAATTATTGTCGACGGCACCCGATTTAAGATCTACTGCGTGGACGGCGTGTTGTCCTCATGGATGTTGACGAGCTGTCCAATAGTGAGTCCAACTAGCGCGTTTTTGCAAGGTATGTATATAGTCACGTTGCCAAAGTGACCAAAATTGCTTCTTAAGATACGTCACCCTTTGCCATCTATCTAGGTAACGCATCTTCTTCTCAAGTACTAATACGAACGAGGATCCAATTAGCATATGCCATGGTGATATTACTTCAGGATCATTCGGATTACAGTTATTGGAGCAAGTAGCCTTGAATTCACAACTTCTATAAAAACTGTTTACAGCTCTTCGAACTTTAAATTTGCATTAGTTATATTTTTTACAAGTAATGTTTTCGCTGACTTAACGGCGGTTTCCCAGAGTCCTCTGAAATGTGGTGCTCTAGGGGAAATAAAGCTGACCTCGAACTATTTACAATTGCTACTCAACTGTTTGTTATTGATAGTTAATTCGTGATTCGAATGCAGCTAGCTTCGTGGCTGCTCCCACGAAATTACTATTTCCCTTCCGTTAATCACCCAAAACTTATCACGCAACATTGACAACAAACGCTTCGATGTAAGAATTCTATGTATCTATACCCTTTTCAGGCAGCAAAGCTTGAAATTTAGCGTCTTAAGAAATTTCGACAATCGCAAGTCTACCTCCAACTCTAAACACACATACCACTGTTGTTCGCAATTTTACTTCTTGCAAGATTGAATAACTCATTGCAAACTGGGATGCAATATATTGTTTGCTGTAAACATTGCAATTTCTTTCTTATATTTCTTGTATATGTAAAACAACTTTCCAAAACGTGATATCTAATTCATCAGATGATATGTGAATCACATCTCCTGGTGAGAGCGAAACATCTGGCTTTACTTTATTTGCACTACGATATATATATGACAGTATACGCAATATTCGCAAATATTACGAACAGTTCTGTATAATCAAAAGTGATTCAGTACCCCAAGTGTTACTAAAAGCTAGTGTGCTTCGAGTATGCATTTCGATTTGCGGAGTTAAAGGTTCTCGCAACTGTGGCCAATCGCCCTCCAAGTGAATAAGAAAATCCGGACCATTCATCCACTTATTTCCGAGTATGTCTGCTACTCAACATCCTCGAGAAACGATGTCTAATGGTTTATGCTTTGACGAAACATATCTCCAAACGATATCTCATCTGCGCTCTCGTAGTTCTGAGATTCTGTTGGTCACGAAACACTGAAGTTGAGAAGCATACATCTTCATCCATTGCAGCACAACCTTGGAACCTGTCCAAAAATGGGCCTCTTTAGTGTAAGCATTTTTTAGCAAATTTCCTGCTGAGTAATAGAGCTTGGCATAGTTCAATTTTTCGTAATGATTGCACACATGTCGGTGCTACCATCGACATTGCGATAAGTAAATTGATCTTGATGCCGTCGGTTTGTTGTACACGCACGTAGATACACCATCAGTATGCTCTCTCCAAAGCATACGTTCATAATAAGGTGCGTTGCAAAATTATAGAACCACCTAAAAATTTTTGATTTCTTAAAAACGACAGACTGTAGGGTATCACAATGTTCTAAAAAAATGTGTGAAAGGAAAAATAACAAACTTATAACGGTATTTGGTAAAAATTGTTAGTGCAAAGTTTTAAGCAAATCAAAAAAATAGCTTTTTTTGCTGTTGCATTTCTATAGAACCAAATGAGTTTTATTTTTATTTTGAAAAGAATAACATGATTTTGTCTATGTAATTGACTTGTCCATCCTAATAATAATCGCCAAGTGAATATTCTATATAATCATATAAGTGTTTGATGCAATTTGTAATTGCAAGAATGAAATACCAAAAATGTAATTCAACTTATTAATAGCGATGGTTTGAAACTGTAACTACAGAAATGGCCCAATTGCGTGAAGAACATTTCTTTTCGATTCTTTTTTGATTCATGTTCGTACTGATCGTACAGGGAGATTTTCTTCTAATTTGACTTTTCCTTGTAAGCAACACATGCCTTTCGATTTGTCCTTGAATTTCAATGCCAAGCAATGTTCACACACTCCTGACATAGTACCTGTTGTTACTATACGATCGTCCTTGTAAGTCAAGGATCGTAATTCATGGCAAAATTTTCTTTATTTACCCATTAATTAGTAACTCGTGCTGATGATTCTCTCTCTCTCTCAGCTCTATATCTAACCCGAGCCTTACTGAGGCGAGCCTCACGTTCCGTTGACGATTCTTCATCTCTTGCTGAACGTACTCTTTTGGCATTCACTGTACAACGACCTATGTTCGAACGACGACGTCTTCCAGACATGACTTTATAATTTCTTGATAGTAATAATCAAACTTAAATAAAAAAAATCTAAAATCACATTTGAAGAAACTTTGCTGTGTAAATAATGATAAGCTGGAATATTGTAGTGACAGTAAATGCTTTTTCCATGAATTATAACACTATGCCAACTACATTAATATTAAAGATGGGCATATAGGTATATGTATAGTGAAAATAACAGTATTTCTCCACTATTTAATGGATGTTATTATAAATATTATAAATATAAACCTTCCTCTTCAATCACTCTATCTATTAAAAAAAACCGCATCAAAATAGGTTGCGTATTTTTAAAAATTGAAGCGGTTATAGGAAAAAAAGCGACTTTGCTTTATATAATAATATGTATATAGAATAGATATAGATATAGATGAATAACATAATTTTTTTTAATGTAATTGACTTTAATTTAAATAACTAAGCTTCCTTTTGCTGATATCGTCTGAAAAATGCGATTCTTCATACTGCCAATGAGATTTTTAAGCAAATTTGGTTCCAATTGGTCCCAATCTTTTATTATTGTCCTGTTCAACTCTTCAATGGAATTATATTGCTTTTGATTGTTGTAAATCCTTCGAACTGGTATTCCCCATATGTTTTCCATCGGATTTAGGTTTGCGGAACAAGCCGGCCAATCCATAACAATCATAACAACAATGGATTTTCCAGAAAACCAAGACATGGTTTCGCGACTCACGTGAATTCTGGCATTATCTTGTTGGAATGTCCATTCTGTTTCCGAATTTTTTCTAATAAATGGCACTAGGCTCATTCCGAGGACATTAATGTAGTCGCTGCTCTTCATTTTCGAGGATACAAATTGAATTTCTAGACAGCCTAATGCAGGAAAAGTCGCCCAAGTTATAAGGCTTCCTCCTCCAAAGTTTAGCTTTGAAAACACAAACAGCTCCTTTCTAATATCATGCCAATACCCTCGGAAACCCTCTGGATCATCCATGTTCCACTTTTTATCATTAGAAAATATGACTTTAAACAGGGAAAGTTTTTAAAGAAAATCAGATACCGGTGGCGCATTTTTCGCTTACGGATTCCCAGTTACGGGCTATATTTTCTTTTGCGAATCCCAACCTTTGCCTGCTTATGGCGTTGTAATAGTCTCAGAGTAGCCTTCATTATAACGTAGTTAATGTTTTCGCTTCGATTTAAAATCCTGGAAATAGTCGATCGATGGACTGGAACGTCAACAATCTTTGCAAGTCCGCCAAACTTCTGGTTGAGCTCTCAAAATTTTACGTTTTTTGGCGATGGTCTAGTTTTCTTTTTCTTCCCCCAGAACTTCTTGGCATGCAGCCCAACGGATATTTCAAAAATTCCATAATTACGTGATGACTTCGATCATGAATATCATGATTTTGTTTTCGAGCAGTCTAACTGATCGGACGTTTACCTCGCAGCAAATAAATTTTATTTATTTGCTTCATATCAAAGCCTAACTGCACCAATAATGACAGCGAGAAATGCTTACTTCTCGTTCGTCGCTAATGATACTAGGAACAAAAACAAAGGTTCCTTATTAACCGCTCAGCCGGCCGTAGAAAGAGCACGACCTTGCTCTCCTGTTCTCTCTTCTAGTACAGTAAGCACTAGTCACTCACTCCCATGGAGTGCCCAGTGCCCTTCCCCTCAACCACCTTCACATTCAAACCCAGAAGCAACTGCGTATAACGCTATAACAAACACAACACTAAGCACAGCATGCAACAGAAAAAATTCTGCTATGCAAGCAAAAGCAATCAAAAAACTGTATCACCAGCAGGTTGTCAAAATCAGTGCATACAAAACGGGACTCATGAAAATAAAGCGGCAGTGCAGACATGTATTGACCGCTACATACAAATCCACAATAAGCGTAAACTAAGCCCGCAAAAAAATAATAATGATACGATTTTGGAAAGATGCTATCCAAAGAATAGTTGGCAAGAATAACTTTCATATTGTCCCTATTACCAAGGGTAATATATGTAGGATCTGGCAAGGAGACTAGGAGCGGATTGTCCTACATGGCAACGCTATAGTATAAGAACTACTGAGCGCGCGAGAGTGACTGTTGATCGTTAGGGTGAGTTAGTCGCTCACGTTCGTTGTTTGAGTGAGGTCGTGGTCGCTCACGTTCGCTCGAAGAGTCAAGTAAATCGTACAATAATACTCTTATTTAATAAGTCTTCATTGAAACAAGGTCCAAAAGATCAATGTGTATAAATAAAATACAATAGATGAAGTGCGCCGGTAGTTAAACCGGGTTGGAGCTAAGAAAATAAACTACAATAAATGATTTAAACTACAATAAATAATTAATCTATATGAATGTACAATAAATAAGTTATATACATAAATCTAAACTTAATAAACTACAATAAATGTTTTTAAACTACAAATTGGGGGCTCAGCCGAAGATAAAAATTATTTAAAATAACTAAAAGTAAATAGTTAAATTTACTTAATCGATAGACAATAAAGAAAAAACACGCCAGTGACAAAGTGGTATTGGTGACGCGCAGAATTTTGGCGCCGATTAACCAAGAGCGAACGGTGATACGAAAAGAGACAAGCCGATAGCAGCAAACAATTTTGAGGATCAGAAGAACGTCGTGGGTGACAGCAGATTGCTACGACTAGAAGGCGTCAGTTTAGCGACAGAAGAGCGGTTCAGTTGTGGTGACAGCTGATAAGACGACGGCAAAGGCAGCGGCTGATTTGTGCGTTGTGAGAGCTGAGTAGCAACGAGACGTGAACGTCGTAGATGACAGCAGTGGTAGCAGTGAAAGGCGTCGTAGAGACTGGAACTTCGAAATTGGTTGTTTAGCGACAGAAGAGCGGTTCAGTTGTGGTGACAGCTGAAAAGACGACGGCAAAGGCAACGGCTGATTTGTGCGTTGTGAGAGCTGAGTAGCAACGAGACGTGAACGTCGTGTGGGACAGCGGGGGTAGCAGTGAAAAGGCGTCGTAGAGACGGGAGCTTCGAAATTGGTTGGTACGTTTTAAAAATGGTAAATATATAATACTAACATAGTGAATTAAGAATAAGAAAAGTTAATTAGAAAAGTAACATAAGTCTTAAGGTAATTTAAGAATATTAATTTGTAAAATGGAACTTGACCAGATCCTTGCACTTCGAGTTGATGGGCTGCGGAAAAAATTGTCTGAGTTGGGATTGGTGACGCAAGGTAGGAAAAGGGACTTACAGAATAGATTGCTTACTCACTTCGGTATTCAGGATGAGGATGAGGAAGAAGTTGAGGAAGATGAAGTGTCTGTAGTAACAGCGTTAGATGGTTTGAGTGGGGAAATACCGAATAGGTCCTGGTTCACATTGAAAGAGTAGAAGAAAGTGTGTCGCAGTTCTCTGGCTCTAATGTTGCTGACGTCAATCAGTGGATAGAAGAGTTAGAGGAATGTGCGATAACAGTTCAATGGAGCCAATTGCAATTGTTTATCTATGCAAAACAGTTGTTGACAGGAGCGGCAAAGTTGTTTGTGAGGAGTCAAAGAAATGTTAGGGATTGGAGTACTTTAAAAAGGGAATTACAACGAGAGTTTCAAGTAAAAATATCAGCAGCGACTGTGCATAGGACATTGAGTCAGCGACAGCAAGGAAAGGGAGAAACTTTACAGGAATTTTTATATGCATTGATGGATATCGCCCGACCAATAGAAATAGATGAAGAGAGTTTAATAGAGTATTTCGTGGAAGGGGTACCTGATTCAAAAGCAAACAAGATTATGTTGTATCAGGCCAGAAACATCAAGGAGTTGAAGGTCCAAATTGAAGTGTATAACAGATCACGACATTCAACTAAGCCAGCCTATCGAAATGAGCACAAAGCTGAAGGAGCCACAGAAAGAGTGAGAGATAAAGTATCAAGTACAGGAAAAGAAAAAAGGTGTTTTAACTGTGGAGATACATCACATATGAAGAAAGACTGTACCAAGAAAAACTTCACATGCTTTAGATGCGGGCAAACAGGTCACCGGGCGGCAAACTGTAGAGTTGAAGTAGAAGTAAAAACAGAAAAGAATACGAACATTGTTCAGGAGGACATGGTAAGGTGTAAGCCATCAAGTTTATTCACCTCATCTGGACTAGAGCTGAAAGAAATATGCTATTACACCAGAGCCTCGGTTTGCGTCATCCCGATTTGCGTCGTTTCGATTTGCGTCGCAAAAATTTTTTGTGGGATTTCGAATTGAGTCGTCCATGACTTCGATTTGCGTCGCAAGAAATTTTCAATGTTCTCAAATTGCGTCGTTAATTTTACTTTGCGTCGTTTGAATACACATGCATATTTCGAAAAATACATATGCATGTCGCATGTATTTAGCTGCAGAAAATATTTTTTTGTAAAAAGGGGATTCACACATAGCGGCAACTGAAGCGGCTGCACATAGAAATGTGAGAGGATAGCAAATAATTTCCGCAATTGAAGGTTCAGTTGACTTTTGATCGCGAGTGTAACAAAGTTTTTTTGCGTAAAAATGAGCCAGAAGCGCAAACAAATTAATTTTGAACTTAAATGAACTATATTAAAACGTGTCAAATCGGGTGAAAGAGCTGTTGACATTGCAAGACATCTTAATTTAGCTCCTAGTACTGTAAGGTCAATTTGCAACCGAGATGCTGATCAAATAAGAAAGTTTTCAAAAGCTGCTACCCCGCTGCAAACACAACAAAGTATGAAGAACAGAAGTCCGTTGTTGGTTAAAATGGAAGCCCTTCTCTTGGTTTGGATTGAAAATCAAAATCAAAGAAAAGTGCCTTTGAGCAAAATGATTGTTCAAAATAAGGCCTTAAGCATTTACAATGATTTACAGAAAGAAACTCCATCGCCAAGCAGTGGACATTCCGAAAAATTTGAAGCAAGTCAAGGTTGGTTCGAACGTTTTAAAACTCGGGCAAATTTGCATAATATTGCTTTGAAAGGAGAATCGGCTAGCGCTGATAATCCAGCTGCGGAAAAGTTTCAACTTGAACTGAACGCAATTATCAAAGAAGGGGGATATTCTCGTAAGCAGGTCCTGAATGTCGATGAAACTGGCTTGTATTGGAAGCGGTTACCCAAAAAAACATACATTTCCAAGGCTGAAAAATCTGCTCCTGGGTATAAAGCTAGAAAAGATCGACTCACACTTCTTTTAGGAGGAAACGCAGAAGGAGATTTTAAATTCAAGCCTTTTCTTATTTACCAATCCGAGAATCCAAGAGCCCTTAAAAATGTGAATAAAGGTGATCTTCCAGTTCACTGGCGTGCTAATAAAAAAGCGTGGATGACTGCCGCTTTATTTACAGATTAGATTGGTAATTGCACTGTTCCCGAACTAAAAGCTTATTGTTGCTCTCAAAACATTGACTTTAAAATCCTACTTCTGTTGGACAATGCTCCAGGGCATCCAATATATGCAGATGATATTTCCGAAAATATAAAAATTGTTTTTATGCCTCCGAATACCACCTCCATCATACAGCCGATGGATCAAGGTGTGATATCCAACTTTAAGTGCTACTATCTACGGCGAACGTTTTCTCAACTTCTAGAAGCAACTGACAAAGAAGATAAATTATCCATACCAAAGTTTTGGAAGGATTACAATATCCAGATGGCTGTCGAAAATATTAGTTTTGCATGGAAGGAAGTTAAAGCGACTTGCATGAAAGGAAGCTGGGGAAAGTTATGGCCAGACTGCGTGTTTGAAAACAATGTTCTGATTAACGATGTACCAACTGTTCGCGAAGAAATTGCTAAATTAGCTATGGAAAGAAATGTTGAAGGAATGGAGATTGAAGATATCGACGAACTGTTAAGGTCACACGATGAAGAGCTCACAAACGAACTTTTGTTAACATTTGGTATTGAACATGAGTTAGAAGATGAAACTGATCCGACTGATACGCAAAAAGAGTCAAAAAAGCTAACGACTGCGCAAATTGCAAAAGCAATGGGGCTGGTAGACCAGGTGATGGAAATTTTTACGAACAATGATCCCGATGAAAATCGCAGTGGGAAGGCAACTCAATCTCTTGCTGACGCTATACAGTGCTACAAAAATGTTTACTTGGAGAAAAAAGCAGTTTTTAAACAACAAACTTTGGACGCGTTTTTAAAAGAAAATGTAACTCAACCGGAAGAAAATATAGGCGATTAAAAACCTTTTTTTGATTTTAATTTTATTATGTACATTCCTTTTTCTGAGATTCAGCTTTAATAAGAAGCATTGAAATTGTTGAATCATGTATATGAAATAAATTTCCATATGACTAAAAAAAAATTACACATTTCTTCTTCAAAAATTGCATTTTTCTTTACTATGGAACGAATTAAAAATATTTTGCAGTAAGTATATGGAAAAATGTATTTCGATTTGCGTCGTTTCGGTTTGCGTCGCCTCTCTCCGGTCCCCATTAACGACGCAAACCGAGGCTCTAGTGTACACGGTAAAGTTTAGAGGTCTTGTAGATACTGGAGCAGATTTATGTTTAATACGACGAAGTGTGTTTTTGAAACTTGGGAATCTACCTTTGACGGGGTCAGGAAGAAGTCTGACTGGAATCGGAGAAAGCCAAATAATAACGTTGGGTAGTTGCAAGATAAAGGTAAAGATAGATGGTATCTGTATGCAGTTAGAATTTCATGTAATTTCGGACGAGGATATGGGCTTCGAAGCGATCTTAGGCAGGACAATTTTAGACAGCGTGGATATGCAAGTGACTAAAACTGGAACAAAATTATTGAGTAAGACAAAGAAGAATGAACTGATTAAAGGGGAAAACTCATGTGAGAAAGTACTAAAAGAATTTGGAAACATGTGCTTAATGAGTTCAGAACAAGCTGTTATAGAGTTATCCCATTTAACGCAGTCACAAGCGAGTGTGGTCCGAAGTTTGATAAGAAACTATAAGCCAAAACAAAATAGCGATGCACCAGTAGAAATGAAGATTTTATTAACTGATGAAAGACCAGTGTATCAATCTCCTAGACGTTTAGCGTATTGTGATCAACAGGTTGTGGATGATCAGATTCAAGAATGGCTAAAAGAGAAAATCATAAAACCAAGTACGTCAGAGTATGCATCACCGGTAGTGTTAGTAGCTAAGAAGAACGGCAAGAAACGGTTGTGCTGCGATTATCGGAAATTAAACGAAAAAATTATAAGAGACAATTTCCCAGTGGCTCATATGGATAGTGTTATCGAGAAATTAAAAGGGGCGACTGTTTTTACTACATTAGATCTAACCAATGGCTACTTTCATGTGCCAGTGGAAGCAGAGTCACAGAAATATACATCATTTGTGACGCAGAGTGGACAATATGAGTTTAAGTATGTACCATTTGGCATTTCTAATTCACCAGCAGTATTTACTCGGTTCATAGTGACAGTATTGAGAGAGTTAATTACTGACGATTATGCAGTTGTGTACATGGATGATGTTATTATTCCAAGTAAAAATATTGAGGAAGGGTTAATGAAATTAGAAAGAGTATTGCAGGTGGCGGCACAAAATGGTTTAAGATTAAATTGGAGTAAGTGTCAGTGGCTCCAGGAAAAAGTGAACTTTTTAGGATATGTCATTGAGAGGGGCACCATAAAACCAAGTGAAGAAAAGATTTTGGCTATAAAGAATTTCCCTATACCAAAAGACAAAAAGGCGATCCAACGGTTTTTGGGGTTGACATCATACTTTCGAAAGTTCATTGAAGGATACGCGGTGATGGCCAAGCCACTGTCAGATATGTTGAGATTAAATATGAGGTTTGATTTCAGAGAACTTGAATTGGTAGCATTTGAGCAATTGAAATCTGCATTGGTGTGTGAGTCCGTTTTGAGAATCTATAATCCAAAATTACAGACTGAGATACATACGGACGCATCAAAGTATGGATTTGGGGCAGTGTTGCTACAGAAGGACTCTGAAGACGGTTTATTTCACCCAGTTCAATATATGAGCCGAAAGACTAGACCCTGTGAGGAGAAGTATCATTCGTATGAACTTGAAGTTTTGGCAATTATTGGTGCGTTAAAGAAATGGCGAATTTACGTATTAGGGCTCAGGTTTACTATTGTAACAGATTGTAATGCTTTCGCAATGACCATGAGAAAGAAAGATATTCCGTTGAGAGTAGCACGGTGGGCGATGTATTTACAAGACTTTGACTATAAGATTGAACATCGCACTGGGTCAAAAATGAGGCACGTGGACGCCTTAAGTCGAGTTGCTTGTTATATGCTTACAGATACCATAGTACATCGGTTGAAAGAAGCACAGTTGTCGGATGAATGGACTAAGGTAGTAAGAATGATCGTAGAAAAAGAGGGGTATGAGGACTTCTACATTAAGGATCAAATCTTGTTTAAGAATCCTAACCGTGAGTTGATTGTAGTACCATCGCAGATGGAAGAGGAGATCATTCGAACGGCACATAAGCAGGGGCATTTCTCGTCAAAGAAAACCCAAGATTTAGTAGAAAGATCATATTATATCCCAAAGTTGAAAGAGAAAACAGGACGGGTGGTGGAAAGTTGTGTTGAGTGCATAATAGTTAATGCGAAAGCGGGAAAGAAAGAAGGATTATTAACATCAATTGATAAGGGAGACCGACCGCTGATTACTTACCATATCGATCACGTAGGTCCAATGGAGATGACGAATAAACGATACAATTACATCCTAGTGGTAGTAGACGCATTCTCGAAGTATGTTTGGTTATATCCTGCTCGAAGCACAGGCGTTGAGGAGGTGATTGGTAGTTTGGAAAAGCAAGCTGTAACATTTGGTAATCCGTTGAGGATAATAACAGATAGAGGTAGCGCGTTTACCTCGAGCGTCTTTAAACAGTACTGTGAGGAGCAAGATATACAACATTTGCTAATTACTACAGGCGTTCCACGGGGAAATGGTCAGGTAGAGCGAATGCATAGAATCATAGTACCCAAGTTGTCGAAATTGAGTCAGGGGAACCCAGCGTCCTGGTACAAGCAGGTGGGTAAAGTACAACAAATAATCAATGATACACCACCAAGAAGTACAAAAGTAGCACCTTTTAAGATTCTAACAGGGCTAGACATGCGTGTACCACCAAATACTGATTTGAGAGACTTAATAGAAGAAGCGTTGGTAGACGAATTGGAAAGTTACAGAGAACAAGTTAGAGACGACGTACAGCAAAATATAACAGCTCTGCAGGCGGAAAGCAAACGGTCAGCTAATGAAAAGAGAAAAAACCCAGAATGTATAATCTCAACGAGTTAGTAGCCATCCGACGTACACAGTATGGTGTGGGATTGAAACTTAAGGGGAAGTTTCTAGGACCATACAAGGTAGTCGCGAGGAAGAAGCATGGGCGGTATGATGTCGAAAAGATCGGCAATGGAGAGGGTCCGTGTAGAACATCGACTGTAGCAGAGTATATGAAGCCTTGGGGTAACCGATTCGAGACGAATGGTTCGTCAGGAGGGCCGAATGTAGGATCTGGCAAGGAGACTAGGAGCGGATTGTCCTACATGGCAACGCTATAATATAAGAACTACTGAGCGCGCGAGAGTGACTGTTGATCGTTAGGGTGAGTTAGTCGCTCACGTTCGTTGTTTGAGTGAGGTCGTGGTCGCTCACGTTCGCTCGAAGAATCAAGTAAATCGTACAATAATACTCTTATTTAATAAGTCTTCATTAAATAAAATACAAAAGATCAATGTGTATAAATAAAATACAATAGATGAAGTGCGCCGGTAGTTAAACCGGGTTGGAGCTAAGAAAATAATATATGAATGTACAATAAATAAGTTATATACATAAATCTAAACTTAATAAACTACAATAAATGTTTTTAGACTACATATAAAAGAAACTAAGGTCAAATTTATACGGAAGCAAACTACAGTAATGTAACCAATTACCTTAGGGAGACTAAGAAAAACTATTATACCTATCAGCTTAAAAGTAGTAAAGGGCTGGTAATTGTAATTAAGGGCATTGAACCCTCTGTTGATTGTAGAGGTATTAAGAGTGCCCTAGAAGAAAAAGGGCTTGAGGTCAAATTAGTGATAAATATTTTTAATAAAAATAAAATCCCACAGCCATTGTAAAAAATTGAGTTGGCCCCAAAGTAACAGCACTTAAAGAAAAATGAAGTGCATCCCATTTACAACATTAAATATTTAATTCATCGTAGGGTAACTGTGGAGGAAGCCTCACAAACGTGTAAATCCTGTGCAATGCACAAATTGTCAGGAATTTGACCACACGAAATCTTATTGGATCCTTCTTCCAGTATGCGTAGCTTGTGGAGACTTGCATGAAACTGCAACCTGTAAACTACGTCGCGATAATCCTGATCTTAAAAAATGCAGTAACTGTTGGGGCAATCATACAGCCAATTATAGAGGTTGTCCTGTATATAAGGAGTTGAAGAACAGCTTGCACTCACAAAAAAATTCCGCCCGTTTTAGCCGTGAGGCTAACCGTACAGAATCAACGACGGTTATGTGTCCACCACCTAATATTCTTTAACTTCGAATTTGTCGTATGCGGGTGCCCTGCGCTTAGGCGTTCAACAAGAAACTGCGAAAAAAAATGTAAAACCTAAGGCTCCAATGTCTCAACATAATAAGCCAATCTCTCAAACTACCCCAACTCTAAATGCGTGTAATGAGCAAGTGTTGCAGCCACAAAGTTCTTGTCAATCTATTTTGCTGAATTTATTATAGACCCTGAATCAATCAATCTTAATGATGCAAAACTCTTTTCACGAGATGATGAAAATCCAAATGAAAATTTTGGATAAGTTTAATTCCCCATAATGGCTCATTTAAAAATAACTCACTGGAACGCAAATGGCGTCTCACAGCACAAACTAGAGCTGATGAAGTATCTAGAGGACAACAATGTAGATGTGGTGTTAGTCTGTGAGACTCATTTAAATATCAAAAACAATTTCTTTATACCAGATTACTTAGATTATACAACAAATCATGCAGATGGAAAGGCTAATGGTGGTACATGCATTATTATAAGAAAGCGTATTAAACACCAGACCCTAGAGCCGTACTCATCTAGTTATCTACAAGCAACTTCGGTCAGGTTGCAAATGCATCATGGTAATCTGACGTTATCTGCTGAATACTGTCCTCCCCGATTTTCAATATCTGCAGATGTTTTTAAAAATTTCTTTGATAGCCTTGGAGCACGATTTTTGGCGGCCGGTGACTACAATGCTAAACACACTTATTGGGGTTCTCGTTTAGTAAATCCAAAAGGTCGGCAACTTTACAGCACCCTTGTAAATTGTAAAAACAAGAAAGACTTCGTTTCTCCGGGTAGGCCCACATACTGGCCGGCGGATCTAAGAAAAACTCCCGATATCATCGACTTTGGGTTCACAAAAAATATACCAAGAAATCTCATATCAGTAGTTACTCATTATGAACTTTCTTCCGATCACTGCCTCGTTGATATCGTTTTACTCGATTTTCCAATATTTGAGGATCGCCCTTATAGACTTATATCTAATAAAACTAATTGGTTGCAATATAAAAAGTATATTAGTTCTCACATAGAAATTGCACCTGCGATCAACTCTGAAAGTGATATTGACAAATCTGTTAATGAGTTAAGTGCCGTATTGGTAGCTGCAGCCGAGGTATCAACACCTGCGATTGTTTCTCACAAGTTCAGCAGAAAATCGTTCTCAAATAGAGAAATTGAAGAACTGGTTGCTTCTAAACGACGATTGAGAAGAGAATGGCAACAGCACAGATCTTCTACTGCTAAACAAAGGCTAAAAAATGCAACAAAAAAACTAGCCAAAGCACTTTTGAGCGACTAGCTCGTGGCACAAAGGCGCTATTTCTATAACCTATCCCCCTCAAACACTAGATTTCCACTTTGGAAAGCGTAAAAATCGCTAAAAACTCCTGTGGAGCTGGATTCACCTATTAGAGACAGGAACGGATGTTGGGCTCGGTCTGAGGAAGTGAAGGCTAATGTATTTGCAAACCATCTGGAGCACGTGTTTCAACCTAATCTACCTACTAACAAATTTGTGCTTCCTCACCAGACAATCACAATGTCTCCATTAAAAACAAGCTCTAGTGAAATTGTCCTTCTTCATATAGACCTATAAGTCTGCTTCCATGTCTTTCTAAGCTATTTGAGAAGGTTCTTAAAGTCAAACTCAATCACCAGTTACAAGTAAATAGTTCAATCCCAGATCATCAATTTGATTTTCGAGCAAAACATGGAACGAGTGAGCAAGTCAACAGAGTTACTTCGGAAATAAGAACTGCCTTTGAACTGCGAGAATATTGCTCAGCAGTATTTCTTGATGTAGCACAAGCGTTTGATCGAGTATGGCATGAGGGTTTGATTTACAAAATGAAATGTTTACTACCCCAAAATATGCATAGAGTCCTGCAATCCTTCATATCAAATCGAGTGTTTGTAGTAAGGCAGAAAAAATTCGTTTCAAATGAATTTAAGATAAAAGCAGGAGTTCCCCAAAATAGTGTCTTGGGAACTCTTTACATGTTATTCACTGCCGACATTCCAACAAGTAGTCAAATTGTTACTTCGACTTTCGCTGATGATACTGCCGTAATCAGTCGCTCCCGTTGCCCAGTTAAAGCTTCCGCAAGCTTGGATGCTCATCTTAAAAGCCTTCAGGAGTGGTTATCCAACTGGAGGATTAAAGTCAATGAGGGGAAATGTAAGCATATAACATTTACATTGAACCGACGGACTTGTTCTCCAGTAACGTTAAATGGTGTTTCAATCTGCAAACCCAAGTGGTAACTTATATTGGCGTTCACCTGGACAGACGGCTTACCTGGCGGAAGCATATAGAAACTAAATTGATATATATGAAACTAAGGGCTCAAAGTCTTCACTGGCTAATCAATTCTAAATCTGGACTGAGACTTGAGTACAATGTGATGCTGTATAACTCTGTTATTAAACCAATTTGGACTTATGGTTCTGAATTGTGGGGTACCGCGAGCGCGAGTAACATTTACGTTATACAAAGAGCACAATCCAAGATACTTAGAACAATCACGGGAGCTGCATGGTATATCAGGAATGAAGACATTCACAAGGACCTGGAAGTACCATCTGTGAAAAAAGAATGTTCCAAGCGTAAAGCTATTTACATTTATAAACTAGTTCGACATGTTAATTCTCTAGCCAGAGTCCTTGTCCATACAAGGAACTCATCTCGACTGATCCGTAACGATCGTGCTGCCCTTTTGATTAATTAGAGGCTCGTAGTGCTAAGTGAACTCCTTCCTCTTTAGTGTAGGAGGGACACATGTGTATTAGTTTTTTAAGAATTGTAACCTTATTGGTAGTCCTAGGTATTTATATAGAAGATTCAATAAATACTATCAATATAAAAAAAAATTTAAACAATTGGAATGAGAGACATGTGATTGAGAGCTACATATATACTGGTTCATGAATGCGACATATGTTTTTTCATATGATCATCGCGAACAAGTTTCTTCTCCAAAAATTTAAAGCGCTTTAATGCTAAATCGGACGAATTTCTTACTTTATCTGGTGACTCCTTTAATGAAAATCTAACTTGAACATGACCATCATTTTGTAGTGCCACTGTTTTGCAGAAATATTTCTCGCAGTTATCTTCTTCTTCCTTTAGTTTACATGCATTTGTTTGATACTCTTCAATTCGCCAGAATTTCTCCACTAGTTCACTTATTTAAATTTCCTGTGGCTGAGCTCTTTGTACTAAAGTGCAGACTTTGTCTTCATTTGAACCAGTAGGTTGCCTTTGATTACCAACCATACGCAGTATTGAGAACGCATGTCTGGTTCTCTCCCAAGCTTTATTTTCCTTCACTTATGGCGTCAAAAGAGCCATTAGTTTTCTCCAATATATCAATCTTATTAGATAAATGAAACTGCGGATCAGTCAGTGCAAGGTTCGTCAGAAGATTCGATTCCGTTATATTCCCTCTCTCTAGCGTTTGCCTTGCGCAAATCCTTTTGAAATGTCGATGACCATACGAAATGATCGAAGTGTTGCAAACACGTTGTAATTAACCTTCTATATGGCATCCGATACACCGCTTACTTCTTCATATAGCTTCACTTCTCAAGTTATAAACGCTTTGCGGTTTCTTCTGTAACAAAGTTAATTTCCGAGCCTAAGTCGAGTAATGCACGAACTTAATGAAGTTGTCTATATCTGTCTTTTATTTGAATGACTACTGTTTGTGCAATGCTTTTCTTAGCTGTATTCGCTAAGAGACTAATACGTTAAAGGCCGTCTGCCTCCTCTCAAATGACTTGATGTACTGGTACTTGGCGTTTCTGTTTATGATGAGCTGAAAGGACTAAAGTTATGTAGTATCGTGTGATGAGTAGAATTGCAAACTCTGCATGTTGATTTCGATTGGCACTCGATTGCCCGTCCGTAAGCAATTGTAGCAATGTATGTTACCAGTTGAAATTATAGAACTGAACAGTGTTGAGTTATGTTCAATACATTGCTGCGACGATTTTCTAACAAAGAAATGCTTTTAACATTTGCAAAAATGAACAACTCATCTAGTTCGGCTCGACAAGCACGTTTGAATTTGAATTAGCTGACGAAAATGCGACTCTAGAATGTTGACTCTACAATCTGGAACAATGGCTTCCTCTTGAGTACCATCAACAATAACTTTCCAGTTAACATTCATAATACGACTTTCAATCACCATACGTTGAGCTTGTAAAGAGATTAACTTAGATTCTTTTAAGGCGGTATCGATATTACTCATGTTGACCTAACCACCCTATCTAACTTGAATCTATGCTTGAATCTCAATTTGCTCTACGTTTTGCATTTACATGTACTGCCGTGGTCGCCAAAAATGTTATGGTCAAATTCGAACTAAAAGATAAACACAAGAAAATTGTTCTATTTTGTTTAAATATATTTTTATTTAACTTTCATAAAAAAGAAAACAGTAAAAGGAAGCCGTTCCAATGCCCAACAGAAAAAACTAGTACCAAGAAAAGCTCTTTTCAGTCAACGACCTCAAAATGGAGCTGCCAATCCGTGAGATATGTAAATTGAATCCACAGAAAATCCACATTTGCCAATCGGCGTCCTTATCCTTTTGTTTTGATTATTTGTCCAACAACTCTTTTCAGCAATTTTGGATCTTCGTTAACGTCAATCAACAGCTACTGAGCGATGCTCACGCGACGTGTCTTTTGCTCAAAATTTATCAAATTTGAAACAAACTTCGGTGGCACACGTTTCATGGCCAAAGCATTTGAAACAATTACATAGCATGAGCCAACCGATAGCCGACATCGTCCGCAACTTCTCTAATAATAATTCGATGTTTTTTCATAATAATTTTCCTCACTGCTTCTTCTCGGCCTTCTGTCAATTTTTTACCACTTATAATTTTTTTTTTTTTGCTAAAGCTAGACTCGGAATATACCACAGGCAACAGTTTAAGTGCTTTCGATCTCTTAATTTTATATTTCACAAAAAGTTATTTCAGATTTGATCCATTTTTTGGAATAAGCAAAAATCGAAGACGAGCCAAAACATCACTCACTTTTTTATCTAATTAATTATGACAAATGAGTGTCAACTTAAAAGTAAATGATTATTGACATAATACAGGAAATAAAAAAAAAAGCCGAGGAGAGACGGAAGGACAACGAAGTCTCTGCAATAGGGTTCCCTTTGGTACCCTTTGGGTCCGAAACCCTAAAAAAATAATAATAATGATAACAATAATAAGTAATCAAAATTAAACTTAAAATTAATTTATTAATTGATAAAAAACAAGCAAAAATTAAAACGAATCTTAAAATAATATAGAAGAAATTAACCCGTCCCTGACTTGTTGGAGGAAATTTATTTAAAAGCTATGACCCTACTCACTGCCATCTGTGATCAGAGACATATAAACAAGCTGGACATATGGGATGGGCGAGCCAATGAGCGCCGTCTAGTTCACCTAGCCACAGTTTGTTCCAATTCTTGAAGGCAATGAAGGACGATGATGTTAAGCGCAGAGGAGTGATCTCAAACTAGAGGACGTGATAGAACTTATTATAAAGAGTGCTTAAAGCTCGGAGATGTTCATGTAGGGTATAGTTAGTTTTGCATGTACATATAGCAGAAGTATTGAGTTTAGCAATGAGACCTCTAACATTTTTATAATGCATAGAAAGCTTTACAGAAGGCAAAATTTGTTTTAAAAAATTGAGTTCGAAACTGAAGTTGAACTAGCAGAAGGCACCGTAGCAGACGGTCGAAGTTTTGTTCGTCAAAGTTTAAATTCATGAAGAACGGTATGCTCAGGCCAAAATTTTGCATTACAAATAGTAGCAAAAATATCGTCCAGAACACTTATTTTGAAAGACGCGATATCGCGCGGGTTAGGGAAATAAAATTTCTGAATATTCACCTTAACTTTTATTTTGGCTGCAATATAATCGCAGGTTGTAGTTGCTGCCAACCTAGAAGCAACAACACAGCAAACAAAAAATCGAAATTAATAACACGTGGACCGAGAAAAATAAAAAGTTTTCTTACTTTTAAAACAAACATCGTTCATACATTTAAAATCATCATCTCTATTTTTTCCGCTGATTTCGTGTAGTATGCAAATTGGAAAATCGAAAAATACCTTTACAATAGCGATCATTTTGATATTCCTTGATTTAAGTTCATTACAAATTCTACGATATGACCAATCACCTATTTTCACAAAGGCCTATTAATGATAACATCAATAAGGCTGCTAAAATTAATAGAATTATTCTCCAAAGTCTAAACCTACCCATATCAAAAACTAACTCAATCATACGGGAAGCTTTTCAAGAATAATATTTTGAAAAGCCAATGCATTGTTTAGAGGAAAACTGCGAATTGTAAACAAGATTATCTACAAAAATTCATATCCGAAATAAATTCTTCTAACAGTACGACGATGGTTTGGAAGATCCGCACATTTTGCGGGCTTAAATCTCATTTACTTGTGCTCATGATCAAATCTGCCCTCACTAATGAAAAAGATATCAATAATGAAATGTCGAGATTTTGGTCCAATAACTCATCTGATAACATTTTCTACACAATTTTAATTACAAAAAAAAAAAAAAAAATATTCATATCTATTATAAAATAGATCGAAAAACACATAACCCCAATTGAATTTCATTGTGCCCTCGCTAAACTGAAAGGCAAAACGCCTGGGGCAGACCGCATTACCTATGAGAAGTTAACAAACAACACCTTGCGAATTATATTTCACAAGCATACATACGTTGCACAATATTCCCAATATTAAGCCAAACGCTGACAAAACTTCTCTTCAGTCATACCGACCAACCTTCCTCAGACCTTGCTGCTCGAATTTGCTAGATAAAATAATAGACTATGGTGGTTTTTCAAACACCCAAGAGCTATTAAACTAAATCAATTTGGCTTCAGATATGGTAGATCAACGGATGATTGCTTATTGTATCTAAACCGCCAAGTCACTTCCTTTCTCCAAAAGAAAAAACACCTTTCACTCGTCTCGCTAGACTTCGAAAAGGATTTTGACAATGTAGGAATATCCGCTATAATAGACCACATGGAAAATTGCCCCTTTAAAAAAAAAAACACATAAAAGACTTTATGAAAACCCGTAACCGGCGTGAAGATAATTTTTACTCAGCCTCTTACCCACTATATAATGGCATACCCCAGAGGCCTCCATTCGAAAAAAGAAATGAACTTCTGTGTTTATGCATCCTCTGCAAACGAGGACATGAAAAACTAAGACATTAACATCGACAACATACTCAGTACTGGTGCGAGTATTCGGGAGCTATTCAATCTGCAAACAAATGCATATATGCAGAAAGATTTGGTGTAACATCCTATCCAACATACAACAAATTACACAACAGGATAAAACAAAAATAGTATGCATATCTTTTAACGAAAAAATCGGTGGGATTTTCGTATTTATGACATGCTGCCTACCTTAAGAATCAATAATTAATGTCCTTAGTAGCTTCAAACTTAGCTGCAACCCAATTTCATTATTAGGAGTTACCAAATCATCTCCTCTCAAAATTAAAATACGGTTTATTTATGGGTATTTCCCAAAAACGCAAACAAAATTAAAACTATTATTAATACAGCCATTTAACAAAGTATAGGGGCCTTACTGACCATTTTAACCAACTCGCTACACTATGAGAGCAATATACACCCACTAGATTTTGAACGAGATCGTATCTCCCAAACCATGTTTAAGTCGCTCCTTAACAGCAAAGTCTCTCCCCCTTAGCAACCATTGTTAAATCTCTCACCAATTCCAAAAAAGCCCCAAACTATAAGCTAAAATCAGCCATACACAGAATAATTATGGAAAATTCCTACGTGGACATCTCCATATCCACCCCAAAATGCCTCAATTAATATTGGAAATACCCTCCCTGGTACCATAGTCCATCAATGTATCCTTATCCAAATAACCAGAAAACGCATCCCCTATGAGCTCTACCAGCAATTCTTTCTTCAAATCACCAACCGACTTCCTTACCAGAAATTTGTATACACTGACGCGTCAAGAATTGATAATCTTGTAAAATACAATAATACCACCCAAACAAACATACTTAAAATTTCATCATTGCCCTCACATACTTGGACAGTGGAGATGATCGCTATCTCCGAAGCCTCCAAAATAATAATAAAATTTTCAATAAAAACCGCAATATGCGCTGACTCACTGTCAGCAATAAACTGCATTAGAAAAATTAATAAGTACCTCCAAATTTACGCGAACAAAAACAGATATTCTCTTATAGAGAGTAGCAATATGACTTTAATATGGATACCAGGGCTTATCAATATTGCTCCGACAATCTCCATCCCGAATTACAATAACAGGGACGACATCGCTACAATGCTGGAAAAAGAACCAGGAAGCTAGAAGAAAAACTATTTTTGTTAATACCTTCTAATGGTACCAAAGGGTAAACAGTAATAAACTAACTCTATACAACTATGCAATAGAACATACCAATATGGGCTTATCCCGTCTGGATATCATAAAATTCATCCGACTCAGGCTACGTCATAGCAAACTAACTCACAGCTGTATATTTGATCATACAATATCACCAATCTGACATCCTCTTAGAATGACGCTGACAGGCGAACTCAAGATGCTCGAGTTCAATACAACAACAACTACCAAATTTCGTTCATTTTCCTTGTGGTTGTTGCAGATTCGAACGCGAGAATCGTGCGAGTTATCCAAAACTCGGAGTTTCATTCTGTCTAAATGGGCTACAACATGGAACTTGAATAGCACCAAGTATCGACTGATGAGAGTGACATTATGAATTACATGGAAATTCCTTCACAATTTATCGTTTTATGAACAGTCAATTGGTTTTAAGTTGCTTGACATTAATTTAGTTATATTTTACGTTGAAATATTCATGTAATTATGAATATTTTAGAACCTTTCGATTCACACGGTTTTCTCCGGAAAGATCTACCGCGTAAATGGAGGGATAAGTGTATTGTGCTACCGTACATCTCTTAAAGTCATTATTAAAGCACAAGTTTGCTTTCGTACTGACACGTTTTAGTATTTATTATATAACGTGCATGTGTGTATATGTGCACAATGAAATATGTGTATGCAACGCGAAATAAGAAAAAAAATAACATTACGAAAAAAAAAAAAAGATATTACAATAAGCAATACGAAAGAAAAAAAAAAGATATTACAATAAGCAAAACACGCAAGCCACAAGAAAAATAAACTTGAAACGACAAGTACTTGGACTCAGGCAGCAACAGCAATAGCAACAACAACAATATACACTGCATTCTGATCTCTCAAAGTTACATAAAATAAACGATAAAAATGAGATTTTTTTCAAAGCAGCAGCAGTAGTGACAGCAATGTCAAGTGGCAAGTTCGCAAGCAAGCGAGTATAAACCGATAATGATGATAATTATTTAGAAAAAACAACATTGTGTATTGCAGGCAACAGAAAGCAACTTCATTTTTACTCTTTTGTAGCCTTTTTACAGTGCATCGGCAGAAAACGCTGCGGTGACGATGGTATTTTTATACAACAACAATAGGAAAATCATCAACATCTGGTGATGATTGTTATACAAGAAATACCAACATCCACGCAGCGTTGAACGTGAATGCTGCGCCAACACACAATATACTGCCAACTCGTTAAAATGTGTTGCCATCTTTTTGGCCAGAGTGGTAGCACTTTTTCTTGAGAGCCAATTTAAAGCAGCAGATGATGATTTCAGTAAATTCCAAACTGTAACATTTTTGTTAATATTTTCATAAAATACGTAGCAGGATTATAAAAGAGGGCTGGAAAAACAATTTGCATACGTTGCAAATCATTTATTTTTCACTAATTTTACGTTTCAACCTAGCGTAACGTGCGCACTTTTCAAGTGTATGTATAACAAAAACAAAAGACAACGCAACGTCGAAATTATGAACGTCAACCACAAACGGACACTTCAACGTCGATTTAAATCGGTTTTCTTGCCTTTTAAACTTCTTCTATTACTGTAGAAATAGAAGCAAAGCCGATAAAATAGCAAAAACGAAAAGAAATGGTGCTTTACATCAGTTGTCGGGCAAGCCAAAGGCATTAGATAGACTATTGTAATCGCAGGCGTGTATTTCTATCGGCAAATTGGACAAATGACCGGAGCTCCCGAACACAAGCTAAAATTACAAAAATTAAGATAATAGAAGGTTAACTTTGGCTATGCTAAAGTTGTTATACTCTTTACGCACCGCTAGAAAACAATATATCCAAAAGAAATCGTACATCCGCCACTGCATGTTTTTAACGGAGTTTTAGCGGAGATTTACATTTTGTCATTGCGTGCGACGTCAAATTTCTCACTCCCTCTCACATCCCTTACTCAACAAAAGCCAAATACTCTAAAAAAGTCAAAGAAAAACGTCAGCAGAGATTGATATGTATAACCAAAGTCTACATAAAATAGATAGACTAGACAATTCACTTTCTCTCTCTCTCTCTCTCTGTTGATAAGTTCATCTGAGTGAGTGGGTATATACACAGCTCTTCAACATTGAGATCGAAATATTTGTATAGAAGCTATACGATCCAGTAATCGATCATAGGGTCTTGAAATTTACATGCTTAGTGAATATGGATCGGACACTTAACCTATCAAAATTTCAGTTCGATAATTCAAAAACAAAAACAAAATTTCTAATAAGAAAATGAACAATCTCTCTAGCTCAAAAACTGAGGGTCGAGTTAGTATAGATACAGATGGACAGACGAAAATGGCTAAATCAATTAGTCTCGTCAAGCTGATCAACAATATATATACTTTATAGGGTCTCCGATTTCTTCTTATGTTACAAACTTCATGTTTTTAACTTATAATATTATTCACTGCGTGAAGAGTACAAAAATGCCCAAACACGTGCTGATTCATGAATGTAGCAGTATCAGGGATCTCAGAAATGCAGATATTTTTATAATTGTTCATTTTTACCAACATGAAAAATATCTGCATTATTAGGAGCTATGAGTCTAAAATTCAAATTTGCCAAAGTGCAATACGCTTAACTGGCTGCAATGACTTGAAGTATGTTTAAGAAGAAGTAGGTAGGTTGGAAGGATGAGAGTAGATGGATACTTCAGAAAGTAGGTAGGCAAACAACTAAAAACAAAATGACAACAACTACAATTACTTCATGATGCCTCAGTTATACATATATACGAATACATATGTATATGCGTCCATACATACATAATGATGGTTATAATGATGATTATCGAGTTTTGCTTCATTTAAAGAGGTGTTTGTGTAGTTTTGTTTTGAGTGCCATGGTCGGCTGCATCATTATTAACATGATCACAACAATAATGATCATCATTATCATCTAAAATATTTTTATCATGACCATCGTGGTTAAAGTAACGTACTGATGTGTTCTCTTGTCTCGTGTCATTTCTTTTTATTGGTATAGATGTTATTATTACGCAGTGAACAGTATTATATAATAACTTAGTAGAACGAGACGTCAGAGACCCCATAAAGTATATATATTCTTGATGAATTTGACGAGACGAGTTAATTAAGCCATGTCCGTCTGTCCGTATGCAAATAGCCGCTCACATTTTAAGCTAGAGAGCTGAGATTTTGCATGAATTCTTCTTTTTACCAGACTCTGGACATTTGTCAGAATCAGCCGAATGGGACCACTAGAAGTTGTACCTCCTATACAAACCCAAATTCAGGTTCTTATTAGGAAAACTTTTTAGTTATGTGTTTTTGTGCGTAAAGAGGAGAACAACTTCGGCAAAACCGAAATTAACTTTCTTTTTCTTGTTTTTGTAGTTTTTGTGCTTGCCCTTGCGTGTCTACTTGCTTTGGCGGCCTGCATCACTTAACTTGCTTTTTTATATTTATATGTGTTTGCTGCTTTTTTTAGCATATGTTGCGCTTTGCTTTGTTGGGTGCTATTCTATGTATGGTGTTGTCGTTGTTGCCACACAATTATTTTTGCTTTGACTTTGCTTTGGCTAAAGCAACTGTTTGCAAGCGATTGTGGCAACAACGCCAATAATGAAGACGATCCACACAACCAATGATTCATGTTGGTTGTTGTATTTGCAAGAAAACCAACAAGTTCTATCATTTTTTATATACTACAACATTTACTTCTAGTTATTGTTAGTTTCTTGCTTTCTTTCTTTTATAAGTCGGGATTGGACTTGGCTTGCCTGCTTTCAGTTTAAATTGATTTTTTTTTTTTTTTTGTCTTAAAAGTGACTAGAACCACTTCGCCTTTATTCTTCTTCAAATTTAATTCTTGTACTTACAAGAACTAGTTGTTATTTTTGTATAGCTTCCTGGCAAAGACGCGATGTGCCACGATTGGGAACTACTTATCCAAGGTACTGATGTGCATGTGTGGTATAGTGATAATGATTATAATAAACTCGATAATCCTCATTATTTTGTTAATATTGTTTTTGGAGAAAAAAATATAAATTGTATTACAAGAACTCCACTGGTAAGGAATTTAAACAACAATAAGAAGAGTTAGACTAGACTAAAATTTGGAGACCCCGTACTCAAAAATTAGGAATAGTAAAAATTTTTGATTATTGGAAAGATTTTCAAATGCACCTTACTCTTTTTGATAGAATGTGCGCAGACGTGTTCCTCTACCAAAATAAAAAGATCAGAATTGCTAGTTGTAGAATATTGTCAAAAAAAATTTAGTTTGCAGCTGGAATGGAGTTATCATTTTCTTTATTGTTGCTTTACATTTGGATTGTTCTGGATAGTGGACGTTGCGGAGATTTGTGAATTCAATGGTAAAAATTGTGTTAATAGTATTTATGTCTCTTTCTTCGATTGTTAATTTGAATCTTGTGGAGCATTCTCTTAGTTTATTGACGCAGTCGGTAGTCCTAATTTCGAGCACATAAAAAGAATTCACAAGAGACGTAACGTCAAAAGGGTATATTATTATATCAGCCATGCCACAGAATAAGCAGACGATTTAGATGGTGGTTGTTTTCCAAATCACACAAAAAATCCGTCGGTGTCACAGAAAAACAGGCGATTTCATTTTTCGAACTTAGTTGTTCGAATGAACAGCTGATTGCGATTCGATCATTTTACACGTATCGATTTTATTGTGACTCTTATTTATACTCGCGATACAATTATTTTGACATTTCTTATCCCCTCCTACATTCCTCACTCGATAAAAGGAAATATAAGGGAGAGAAGACAAACGAATATCACGAGACAAATTACTGGCCTAGAAGCACTACATGCAAAACCCCTACTTCACCAGCACGTACAAAAATACCAAACATGCCTTTTTACTTTTACAAATGATATAATTAAAACTTTTCATTGAAGTAATCCTTTCTATGCATTTTTAAAAGAAATTTAAAGCATCACAGCTTTATTATCAACAATTAAAGTTTTTTTTAACATTATGTATCAATTAATTGCATTAAAACTTAAATGCTACCAGGTGGACAATTCCAATATGAAGTGTTTTTGCTAATTTTGTTGTATTAAAGAGTTTTATAACTCTAACTCTTTAATTTAAATCATTTGAGATCAGTGAAAAAGAGGAACAAATGTACCGGATTGAACAAAAGCAGAAAAAGAAAAAATTATTTAAAAACGGCCGAAAAAAGCAAACACAAAAAAAAAAGAAGAAGAAACGTGAAAAAGGTAAGATAAAAAAAAAACACAACGCAATAAAATGGAAGAAAAACAGAAAACAAGCAAAAACAAAACTACCAAAAAAAAAAAAAAAGGGAGAGAGGAACAGCTCACATAATAGCCATTAGAAAAAAAAGTAAGAATAACCCGTCGCAATCATTATCGCAACACTGAAGGATTCTTAAAAAATATAAAAACGGAAAAGAAAATTGGAGGTAAGTTTATATGCAGCTTTTACCATAATTTTGTGAGAAACTCTAGCATAGTAGACCGAGTGTTTCTGTGAACTTTGGTGCGAATTCGACCACCGAATCAGATCGACGAAAAGAGTTAAGGCATGTCCGTCTGTCCATCTGTATGTATGCAAACTACTCCCTCAGTTTTCGAGCTAAAAAGATTATACGTTCTGTGGCGTGAAATATTATGTATATAATGTTTTCTTCACAATACTTTTTTTTAAATGACAACTTTTTTTCATTAACTAGCACTTACACAAATAAATCTGACGGATTTCCAGCACGGGAACAGGCAACATATAAGATGGGCTTTTAACATTAATTTCGCAAACACTAAATGACTGCCATTGGGAATTATTTATGATCATAGCGAAAGCGAGCCGCACTGGAAACTGTAGTCGTTTGCATTCAAATTGTTTGTCACCATGTGTTCTCCCCATATTTCCCCCTTTAGAACGGTTGCTTCGATTATGATATTCAGTAATATTTTTACTGCTATCCGTGTACCGTTACAAAAGTTTATTTCATATTTCTATGCGAATAATTTCATTCGTTAAGCGAAATTAAAAAATATATAACAAAAAAAAAGTAACAAACAACAAAAACTTTAACAAAAGCTTTGCTCAGCAAAAAAATTTAGCAACGAACACAACAAGAAATGCATATTTCTCGGTCGTCTCTTCCGGCCCCAAAAACAAAAATGAATCTTTATTTTTAAACACCAAGTCGCCTTATCGCAGAGCAAGTTCTTGTTCTCTTGCTCTATGCTCTGACAGCGTAAGTTCCTTACCATGGGGCACCCAGTGCCCATCCCCGCAAACGTCACTGTACACAACCCTAGCAACTACTGTATCAGCAACCATCAACAGCAGCAACAACAACAACAACAACAGTTTTCTCAACAACTGCTTTGATCGCGTTATCGTATGCAGTTACCGCAACAACAATTAATACCAAAACCCATGTTCACAACAACAACAACGTTTCGTTCGCCTTATCGGTCATCTCTGCAACAGTTACGCCTACAACAAAAACTAACTCGCAAGTACAAAACTCATATAACACAAGCAGCAAGTATGAATTTGAACAGTTAATATCAAATAAAAGAAACCGAAACCAGCCATACCGACAGAACAAACAATAAATAATAACAAAAAAACCAAAATGAAACAGAACGTCACCTACCAAAACTAATCAAAAAAAAAAAAAGAAAGAAAAAGAAAACAGACCACATTTAATTACTGGCTTGGTAAGCCATCTTCCAATTATTTTGATATTCTAAATATTATTATTATTCTCTAGAAGTAGAGAAGAATACTCCGGGCAATGGCTCCAAACAAATTCCAAAAGCTAATAAGCCACCATTTTTTTAATGTGCAGGGGGTAGAAGAAATCAACATTCTCACCAAAGCTATGAGTAAAATAGTATAGCAAAACTACGTACTCAGAACACTACTTAATAATGAAGTTCGTACCCAACCGACAGAACCCCTACTACATTATAAAAAAATTATTGAAATGCTAAAAACTAGATTGATTCAACAGGTGGCTAACATGATGAATATAATAACCCTCCTAATAACTAACCTTGACAAACGAAATGGACTGGAATGGAATTAAAAATAATTGCTTGGAATGCGAATGGTCTACACAAACATATCTAAGAGCTCAAGCTATTCCTAAATGATAATATGATTGACATAGCTCTTATCTCTGAAACCCATTGCACAAGTAATCACTACTTGAGCATTCCCGGATATAAAATATATAAAATAAATCACCCGGATGGTTCAGGTCATGGTGGCACGGCTATCATTGTTAAAAACAATACTCATCACGTTGAACTAGAAAATTATCAACACGCTCACATTCAGTCGACAAAATTGCTATTAGAAGACAAATATGGACCTTTCACAACAGCAGTTATTTATTGCCCACCTAGACACAATCTCAACAGCTCAATTTAAAGATTACTTTAAACAGCTCGGCTCAAAGTTTATCGCAGCAGGTGATTATAACGCAAAACATGTAGACCGGGTATCGAGGCTGACAAACACCAAGGGAAAAGACTTGGTAAGAGCAATTCGAACGACTGGGGGGATGCACTTGAGTACAGGCGAACCCACATATTGGCCAACCTATCGAAAGAAAATACCAGATTTAATAGACTTTTGTGTATTGTAAAACATAACCATAACATATTTCCACATTAACTCCGGACTTGAACTTTCTTCCGATCATTCACCAATACAAATGGAATATAGCCACGCAATAAAAAAAGATCAACTCGCCTGCCAAATGTAGAATAGAAGAACTGACTGGGAAGCATCCAGAGAATTTATTGACAATAACCTCACAACAAATGTACACAATGATACATTTGTTGTGAGGTTATTGCTAACACAGCAACACCAGAACTAAAACCAAAAGAGGACAATTTTATTTATTTATTTATTTATATAATGCTAACTTAAAGTTAAAACTAGAAGTTAACAGAAAATTAGCCATGGCTGCCAGGGCCTTCATCTAATAAAGATATATATTTAAATAACAATGATGATAATAATAATAATAATAATAGTGACTAAATAAGTGCTTAAGTTTAAGTTTAGAGTTTGCTGTACAGATTTGCTTTTTTAAAGAAGTTAAGAATAAGATTAATGTTAGAGGACGGATCGGAAATGATTGAGATGGGGTCTATATTAGCGAATGTGGATGATCTGAGGGGGTGCAATGAGGAGCAGGATGTGATAATGTGGTGAATGTTATTAGGAGCGTTATTACATAAGGGACAGATGTTATTTAGGTTTTTATCGATGAGGTGCATGTTTGTTAGGTTTGTGTGACCAAGTCGGATTCTAGTAAACTTTATCTGATCAAGTCTAGATAAAAGTTTAAAAGTTGGGGAATTATAAAGTGTGGTGGAAGTGGTATTTGGAGAGTGTATTAGCTTATACCAGCTGGAGGTGTGTTGTAGCATGGCGATGTGTTCAAGATTTATGTGTTTTTTGAGAGAATTAACAATGTCGCTTATGTTGTAGTTGGGTGTGTATATAAGTGGTAACTTAGTAGCGAGCTTTGCTGTTGAATCTGCCTTTTCATTGCCTATGATGTTGGTGTGGCTGGGAGCCCAGATGAGTTTTATTTTGGGGAATTTTGTATTAAGTAGGGATCTTATTGTTGAGGCGTAGTAGTTGTGGTTATTATTGGGTGTATGCATATGATTCCGCCCTTTCCGATAGTTTCGCTAGTATCGCCGCTTACACTTGCACACTAAAATACTAATACTTGCATTCGATAGTGCCTTCTATCAGCTGTTAAACACAGTGTATAACATTCGGTGGAAGCATAAACAACAAATATTTCTAATTCATTGAAAATGTCGAGTTTTATCCCAAGTAAACATCATTTGCGGGAGGTTTTATTGCACTATTTTGTTGCAAAGAAAAGTGCAGCGGAAACTTATCGTTTGCTTGCTGATGTTTACGGTGAGCATGCTCCATCGAATACAACTTGCAAAGAATGGTTTCGACGATTTAAAAATGATGATTTTGACATTGAGGACAGAGAACATGGAAAACCACCCAAAAAATTTGAAGATGCTGAATTGGAAGATTTATTGACCGAAGATTGTTGTCAAACACAATCAGAATTGGCAACAACATTAAATGTTGATCAATCAACTATTTCAAGACGTTTGCAAGCAATGGGAATGGTTCAAAAAGTCAATAACTGGGTGCCACATGAATTGAAAGACCGAGACATCGAACGTCGCAAAACCATTTGTGAAATGCTGCTTCAAAGACAAAAAAGAAAAGGTTTTTTGCATCGGATAATCACGGGAGATGAAAAATGGATATATTACGAGAATCCTAAACGCAAAAAATCTTGGCTGAAGCCAGGTGAGGCCGGCCCATCACAGCCAAAGAAAAATATTCATTGTACCAAGGTTATGCTCTGTATTTGGTGGGATCAGAAAGGTGTTGTGCACTATGAGTTGCTGAAACCGTCTGATACTATCACTGGCGATGTTTACAGACGACAACTAATGCGGTTGAAGGTAGCTATAGAAGAAAAACGACCGGAATGGGTGAATAGGCATGACAAATTAATTCTTCAACATGACAACGCCAGACCGCATACGGCAAATGTTGTGAAAACATATTTAAATGGACAAGACTGGAAAGTGCTACCCCACCCGCCATATTCACCAGATATAGCCCCTTCAGATTTTCATTTATTTCGAAGGATGCAGTCTGATCTTACGGGAGAGCGATTCACTTCTTATGAAGATATCAAAATTTGGCTTCATAATTGGATTGCCTCAAAAGACCAGGACTTCTTTATGCAAAGGAAATCCGTAAATTGCCTGAAAGATGGGCAAAGGTTGTAGCTGCAGATGGGACATATTTGAATAAATAAATTTTCCTTTTTCTAAACAAGCAAATTTGTTTTGTTTTCACAAAAAAGGGCGGAATCATATGCATACACCCAATAAAATTGGCTATAGCGGATAAAGCAGAAAGTGAGTCAGAACAAATAGCATGTCTACCTGGCTTACGTATACAAATGTTTATAGCTTCATGGATTGCAATGATTTCAGCTGCAAATACTGTTGAATAGTGGGGTAGGAGACCTGATATCATTGGGTTTGTTTCAGTAGAGATGCCAAAGCCTATAATTTCGGATGATGTGGAGCCGTCAGTGTATATAAAGTTGTATTTAGAATGTTCGTTTTTGAGGGAAAGGAAGTGTTGTTGGAAGACTAGTGAAGGAGTGTTGTTTTTATTAAAAGCAGTAAGAGATAAATTTATCGAGTCATAAATGTTTTGCAAGTTGTATTTTTTGCTGTTGATGGTTTTGATGGGAGAGAAGGGAAGATCAAGTTGTTTGCAGATATTTATCGCTCTATCCACTGTGCTTAGGTATTTTGGTTTTATTTTTGGAGTTTTAATAAGGTTGTATAGAGCTGTGTTGGAGGATAGGATTAGTATTTTAGAAAGTTTGCCTGTCAGGAAGTTACATCTATTTTCTATTGAGTGAATATTAGATTCCAAGATCATGTTGAAAATGGGTGTGGTCCGAAAAGCACCTAGAGCGGTTCTAATTGCTGCGTTTTGAATAGATTTAAGTTTGTTAAGATACGATTTAGGGGAGTGTCCAAAAATTGGGAGACAGTAGTCTATTTTTGAAATAAGGATAGCTTTCACTACTTGAATTAGAGTTGAGGTGTTACAGTTGTATTTCTGGCTGGAGAGGTGCTTGATAATATTAAGTGGTTTTGTTAGTTCAACTGCTAAGTTAGCGATGTGAGTGTTCCATTTATATTTGCTGTTAAGAGTAAGGCCTAAAATTTTCAAAGAGTTTACAGATGGGATGATAAGGTTGTCGATGTAGAAAGAACGGCACCTGAGTAGTTGTAGGTCTGTTTGCGGACTTTTTTGCCTTTTGAGATCGAGTAGGAGGTGGAAATCATCTGCATATGCGCAAAATTGTATTTCCTTGTGGAGTGCTAAGGTTTTTGTAAGGGCGTTTTAGGATATGAGGAAGAGGATTACAGAAATAGGTGAACCTTGTGGTATGCCATTATTAAGGGGAAAGCTATTGGATAGAGTTTTACCTGTTTTTACAATAATTTTCCTGTTTAACATAAAATTTTTAACATAGGCGATTATTTTGGGCCCTAATTTCCATTCTTGTAGTTGGTTTACAATGGTGTGTATGCCAATCTTGTCGAAGGCCTTGGAGAAGTCAAGAGAAATTATGGACAAGTGACGCTTGGATGAGATAGCTCGTGTTGCTAGGAGATCTATATAAAGTAGATTATCTAGAACAGATTTGCCTCTCTTAAAACCATACTGGTTGTTGTGAATGAGTTTGTTGTTTTATTTTTCCCCACTCAATAAAAATACAAATCGCGAACAAAAACATATTGCTTAACATCTGGCAAAGGACGAGAGCTCCAAATAAAAAAGCAAAAGTTTACAAAGCACTCAAAGATCTGATCTGATCTCAATAAAAAAAAAAAAGAAAAAAAAAGTATAATGCAGAGACCGAAATTTAAAATGCTTCGAACAATTGCTAACTAACTACGATATTCATAAAGATTTCGCTGTAGCAATGATTCAGGAAGAAATTATTAATGCTAGCAGCACATACCACAAAACTTTAGAGCGACTTACCAACGTAGAAATAAGTTTCTTTCCATTTCACGAATTGTCTAGACATAGACATTAAAACAATGCAGACCAGCCAATCCAACCTAACTCAGGATACGGTGAAGAACGTTGCGATTCTTGGGCTGCCGCAAGTAGATACCAAAAAAAAAAAAATAATAATAATAATGAGGCCTAGTTCATCCAGCCTTCCATACCATTATAAAACTGTCTATTCGAAAATATTCGATATTGTCACACTGTCATCCCTTCTTTCATTTTAAAGTCAATAAATCTTTACGTATAAAGAATTTATTCAAGTAAATTATTTGCTTAAATAAAATATAACCGAAAAAAGTAGTGCCACCAAAGAAGGATCAATTGGAAGAAAACCATCAAAAGCAAGACAAACAAGTGAAAATAGAAGTGCAGAAATACCCGACCAATGTCGGGGAAGAGCAAAGCGCGACAGCTCGTTTTAAATAATGATACTAACATTATCTATCGATTTTGATGATTTTTTTTGTTGTACTCATGGAGTTACTAGGCAGGTTCCTTGCTACATTTGGATCCGGTAGGTAGCGTTGTTGTCCATATATAGACAGTTTTATGTCACTTTATTAACATTTTTTCCATTTGGTGCAAAATGTTGTATACTGAACCGATTTTATTAATTTTTTTTTTAAAGAACAAATGCATCTTAAAGTTGCTTAGGTTTTAATAGAATATTAAAAAATATTGTTCATTTACGTAAATTATTAATTACACATTTTACAACAAAATTTTTTAGATGCTTAGTTTAACGCTAGTTTTTTATAAATATATTTGCAACCAAGTTGAGAAAGCGTACTATACTGGCTACAAGCTAACGTTTGATTGCTGACACGAAAGAAATTATGAAACAATTTTACAAAATTAATGAAACGCTATAATATTGGATTACTACACCTTTGCAATTGTTGGTAAATAGTAGTCAACAACATCGCATAAGAGGGAAAGCCAACAATAATCTTAAGCACGTTCGATATGAACATACCCCAACATCCGGAGATACACATCAATGATGTGATGGAAAATTGTGGATATAATCTGTATTTTTATACTCTTTACGCAGTGAATAATATTATAAGTAAGTCTTTCATGAAGTTTGAAACAGGAAGAAGGAGACATATGTGACCCTAGAAAATATATATATTCTTGATCAGCTCGACGAGACGAGTTGATTAAGCCGTGTCCGTCTGTATGTATTTTTCGGGGGTGGTACCTCCCATACAAATCGCCAATTTAAACTCAAGTTCTTATTAGAATTTTTTTTTTTTGTTTTTTTTCCTTTTGAACTAAAGCTATAAGTTTCTAATGAATGTCCACGAAATGCGTAAATTTCAAAACCCTAGAGTTACTGATCTTATAGCTCCTATACAAATCCAAACCCAAATTTGAAATGCTGACTGTGTACTGACTATACCCTAAACATAAGTCAAATCAATAATCAAATATTCCTGAACGCTCTATCACAGAGCGTATGCAAAAAAGTTTTCTAGGGGGTGCATGAAAGGTATCAACTTCGGCGTTGGCGAAGGTAAACTTCAACTTATTTGTTCTTTCTTTGATTACTGATTTCAATCTTGTGCAGCGATCTTTTACGGACCTATTCTCAAAAGTATCACAAAAACCTGTGTTTCTGTTTACAGTATCACAACTCACTCTTAAATGCATTTGGGTATCAATAGAAAAGCTATGCACATCATAATTTACATAGTCACAGCAATCACAAAAATATTTAATAGTTGTGCGCACTGTAATCGATCTGTAAAATTGATGATATTGTGTTTTGTTGTTTGCTTGTAGAAATCTTAGAAGAAAATGAAAATTATGAAAAAAGAAATGTGTTAAAATCATTGCGTGATCCTCTCTCGTTCTATGAGAAAAATTATAGATTCTGTACCAACAATTGAATTGAAAAAACTCATACTTGCCACTTTGGGGAAAAAGTCAGAACAAAATTTATGAATTGTCAGAATTACTCGGAGAATCCAAACAAAAAATCAATATTAATTTTTTATAATATTCTTTACTTATAAAATATTTTATATTTCCGATATACTTTCGCTTCTTCCAAGTTGGCAAGCTTGCATAAACTGAAGTGTACAACACACTTTACAGACGGATGTTAAAAAGAGCTTTCTGAACAGTGTAGCTTTCAACAAAAACGAAAATCAAAAAAACTGGTTTTTGTGACAATTTTTTGGACAATTTTGTGTATAATTTAGTGATAAAGTGAGAATAACCGATATGTTCTCGTTTGTTTTTGCGTTGTTCACAAACAATTAAAAAATTTGATAGCTTTCAATTTCTCGCTCCTGTTGAAAGCTCTGCTGTTAAAAAAGATTTCAGTCTGTAAAGTGTCTGTAAATGTTTCTTTATTCATGTTTGCCAACTTAAAAGAAAACGAAATTATGTGTGAAATCTATACATATTATAAAACAAAGTCGCTTTTTCCTTTAACCGCTTCAATCTTTAAAAATACGCAACCTATTTTGATGCGGTTTTTTTTAATAGATAGAGTGATTGAAGAGGAAGGTTTATATTTATAATATTTATAATAACATCCATTAAATAGTGGAGAAATACTGTTATTTTCACTATACATATACCTATATGCCCATCTTTAAAATTAATGTAGTTGGCATAGTGTTATAATTCATGGAAAAAGCATTTACTCTGACTACAATATTCCAGCTTATCATTATTTACACAGCAAAGTTTCTTCAAATGTGATTTTAGATTTTTTTTATTTAAGTCTGATTATTACTATCAAGAAATTATAAAGTCATGTCTGGAAGACGTCGTCGTTCGAACATAGGTCGTTGTACAGTGAATGCCAAAAGAGTACGTTCAGCAAGAGATGAAGAATCGTCAACGGAACGTGAGGCTCGCCTCAGTAAGGCTCGGGTTAGATATAGAGCTGAGAGAGAGAGAGAATCATCAGCACGAGTTACTAATTTATGGGTAAATAAAGAAAATTCTGCCATGAATTACGATCCTTGACTTACAAGGACGATCGTATAGTAACAATGGGTACTATGTCAGTAGTGTGTGAACATTGCTTGGCATTGAAATTCAAGGACAAATCGAAAGGCATGTGTTGCTTACAAGGAAAAGTCAAATGAGAAGAAATTCTCCCTCCCTCCCTCATTCATATATATAAAAATGCACTCAAAAAATAGTATGCTCTTTTTTTGAATTGCTTAAAACTTTACACTAACAATTTTTACCAAATACCGTTATAAGTTTGTTATTTTGCCTTCCACACATTTTCGTAGAACATTGTGATACCCTACAGTCTTTCGTTTTTAAGAAATCAAAAATTTTTAGGTGGTTCTATAATTTTGCAACGCACCTTATAAATTGAATTTGGTGGCCTTTACTTAAAAAAAAGTTTCTGTCCATAATATGTTTCCAAATTTTTTTTTTTATTTTATAAATTGTCGCCATCGCAAATGACAGACAGAAAAAGACCACATAAAGCATGTATTGAATAGAATATATTCTTGTTGTGTTCGACGAGACTAGTTTATTAAGCCATGTGCGTCTGTATGTTTGAAAACTAGTCTCTCAGTTTTTGAGCTAGAAAGCTGAAATTTTGTAATTTTTTTCATAAGAATGTATATCTGTCGGAATCAGTCGAATCGGACCATACAAACCCAACTTCAAAATTGAGGTTCTTATTAGAAAAACTTTTTTATTTTTTGTACTATCAAACTGGACACTATAAGTTCCTAACCCATCTCCACCAACGTTTTCTATGGGAAGATAACCTTCTTTTTCCTTGTTTCAAAAACAATTTTTATGTAGACTCTTACCGAAAGTAAAAAAAAAGAAACAATACGGTACGTGGAAAAAACAAAAATAAATCCAGAATTGGTTAGATAATATTGTAAGAATGTAGCAGAGAGGATGAGAAGACGCAGAGCAGAGCTAACAACATTGCTGCAAGAAAGAAGGGTGAAAGATCGCACAATGCAGAAAATGTTGCGTGATAAAAAAAAAAATGAGGCAAAAGAAAAAGTGAGCTCTGAACCGTACACCAGCAAGCAATCATTTGGAAAAGAAGTAAGTAAAGAAGTCAAAAAATGCGTTACGAAAGCACTAAGCGAGAAAATTCCAAATAATTGGAACTAGTAAATACTACAGATAAGACTAATGGTCTGTCTTTGACAATGGAAACTAAATTAAAAGTGGTGAAAGACTTTTACATGTGAGAAGATATTAGCGCCCAGTCTGTAGACAGAAAGTATACTATCATCATTGATGGACAAATTATTTCTAAGCTCTTGATGCTGGAAACCGTATCAGAAGAATGTGTTGGTAAGTCAGACTTTTTCCAATCTCGGCTAAGGCATGTGTGTATGCATTTATCATGCAAATTTTCAATTATTATTAAAGGGCTTCTCAAAAATCAAAAAATTATGTCCTGGTGGCTTCCAAAGCATTTTACAATCTGTTTGTGGCAATATTGAGAATGAAAATTGTATGAGAAATTGTTGTGAAAATCGTAAGGAGGATGTTCCGCTAGCATACTAAAAAACAATGTATGAAAAGTGGAGTGGAAACATTGGAGGAATGTGTTTGATCGGATAACTTTAAATTATGTAAGTTTAGCAGCCACTTTTCAAACTGCATTTCTTTGTTAAACGTGGAAAAGGAAAAGGAAAATATTAAGCCAGGGAAAATAGTCTCACAAATTGATTTTGAAGAAAATTATATGCTGATTTATCAAAATGAAGTTCATAGCACGACATTCAACTATAAGCACGTTTCTATTTTTACTTGCCTAGCGTGGATATTTGGTAAAACCAAGTCCATTTGCTGTAATCAAAGTTTTAGTTATTTTTTTTAACTTTAAATTCGTACAAATGTCGCGTTCGCAATCGTGGAAATTTCCACATGTTTCTTGGAATTGAACCTCTTAACTTTTTTCTGTTTGCCTGTGTTTCTGTGTTTTGTTTTTGTATTTTACTTAGATATGAAAAAACCTGCATTGTTTTATAATTAAATGTTTTTCGTGTTCTGTATACTTAGACTTCGCTTAAGTGTGGAAAAATGTAATTTTAAAAAATATATTTATAAGACATTTTTGACCGTCGGCTTGAGCCGGTTTAATGTCCGGCTAAACACCCACTTCAACAAGTTTGCATCCGCTCTGGCCATAAACACCTCCAGGAAGACGCTCTGAGTGTGAAATTATTATTGTCTTTGTCAAATATTTTCTGTAAATTATTATTATTTTTTTTTTTTGTTTAATATTAATTATTTAATATTGTCCAATTGATTAAAAAAACCAATAACCAAACAAAATGAAGACAATTTTGTACCGTTTAAGGTATTAGAATTTTCTTCAAAAAATTCTTGGCTATAAAAATCGAACATTATATTAACTGAATTTCCCGTTAGTGAAATCCAAATTAATGTTTAATTACTTTTGTCGCAGATGCTTACAGAATGGGTAGTTTACATCTAAGAAATACCTAAGACAATACTTAGTTCTTCAGTTAGAAATTAATCAAATTAATTATTTTACATTATTCTAATCCTTCCGGGGGGACAATAGGGCATGGTGCGGTAGTTTTTAGTGGGTTAAAGTCCCACTCTCGGTTGTAGACCGGCTAGGCTTTCGATGCATTTCTACCGATAAAAAAAAAAAAAAAAAACATTGAATTGAGAATTATTTATTTGCACAATTTCTAATATAAAAAATTTGGTGGAGTATTTCACTACAACTGAAGTTAATGTTTTAGCCTTTTATATTGGATTTTAATAGCCGTTGTTCGTTGGAAAGCTCTGTTTCAATTAATCTGAAGTTAGTTCCATTTTGTGCATACCACAACTAATGAGAGACACAAATGAAACTAAAAAGAAACTCATCTATTATTTATTATAAGCAATAGCGACAGAGGTCTCATATTATTTTGTTAATTAACCCATGTACAATAACCATGGGCACTGTTTTCATGAAATTTGGCAACTTTTTGGTAATTTCTCCTTTTCTTATTGCGCACCAACATAAAAACACAAAATTTTCTTGCACAACCGGCAAAAAAAAGTTTTCACGATCCAGAATCGGCACTGGAAACGCCAAAACGAATTATCTTTATTCAGTGTAATTGCCCTATAAATCTTTGTACGCACGTCTAACCGAATTCCTTGAACTCGTGTGATCAGTACGAACATGAATCAAAAAAGAATCGAAAAGAAATGTTCTTCACGCAATTGGGCCATTTCTGTAGTTACAGTTTCAAACCATCGCTATTAATAAGTTGAATTACATTTTTGGTATTTCATTCTTGCAATTACAAATCGCATCAAACACTTATATGATTATATAGAATATTCACTTGGCGATTAATATTAGGATGGACGGCCTCGGCTCTCGTCATGAGTGAGGGTTGCCACCAGGCTGTTTGGATGCGACATTGCACAGCACTTGAAATACTTTTGAAAAAAATGAGACGACTCAAACACTTTGTTTTAAAAATGGACATATTGTAAGAGGCGATTTGAATGGTTTTTTATATGCAAAATTACATCCACTAATTTCTCGACAGCAGCGCGACATATCGGATCCAAAAGTATCCTATGTTCAAAGCTGGAATTAACCATACACATACACAAAATTTCATTGCATTCTGATTAGCAGTATGGCCGTGCACCAGACTAGAACAAACAAACAAATGAACAAATTTTAATTTTTATATATTAGACTAGCGTTAACCGGCGTGCGTTGCTACACCCCCTATGCGTTAATTGGGTGTTTCTTATAAAAAGCTTTGTTGTAAATTGTGTAATTAAGAATTTACAATATATTTTAATATTCTATTATAACCTAAGCAACTTTAAGAATCATTTGTTCTTTTAAAAAAAAATCGGTTCAGTATATTTTGCACCAAATAAAAAAAAAATTTAAAAATGGCATAAAACTATCTATATCTGGACAACAGCTACCGGATCCAAATGTAGCAAAGAACCTGAGTACAACAAAAAAAAAACAAAATCATCAAAATTGGTCCAGCCGTTCTCGAGTTTTGCGGGGTCATACTATTTTTTGAGTGCATTTTTATATATATGAATGAGGGAGGGAGGGAGAATTTCTTCTAATTTGACTTTTCCTTGTAAGCAACACATGTCTTTCGATTCATCCTTGAATTTCAATGCCAAGCAATGTTCACACACTACTGACATAGTACCTATTGTTACTATACGATCGTCCTTGTAAGTCAAGGATCGTAATTCATGGCAGAATTTTCTTTATTTACCCATGAATTAGTAACTCGTGCTGATGATTCTCTCTCTTTCTCAGCTCTTTATCTATCCCGAGCCTTACTGAGGCGAGCCTCACGTTCCGTAGACAATTCTTCATCTCTCGCTGAACGTACTCTTTTGGCATTCACTGTACAACGACCTATGTTCGAACGACGACGTCTTCCAGACATGACTTTATAATTTCTTGATAGTAATAATCAGACTTAAATAAAAAAATCTAAAATCACATTTGAAGAAACTTTGCTGTGTAAATAATGATAAGCTGGAATATTGTAGTCAGAGTAAATGCTTTTTCCATGAATTATAACACTATGCCAACTACATTAATTTTAAAGATGGGCATATAGGTATATGTATAGTGAAAATAACAGTATTTCTCCACTATTTAATGGATGTTATTATAAATATTATAAATATAAACCTTCCTCTTCAATCACTCTATCTATTAAAAAAAACCGCATCAAAATAGGTTGCGTATTTTTAAAGATTGAAGCGGTTATAGGAAAAAAGCGACTTTGTTTTATAATATGTATGTGTAGATATAGATATAGATAGATAGATTATTATTATACAGTTTTTCGAAAGTACCAAATATTTCATCATTTTACGACAATCCGAGAATAAGTGTGCCATTAAAAAATTAAAGATAATAATCAAAACATATTACATATTATATGTGCGTTTAAAAGAAGAAATTCTCAAACGAACTCTTATGGAGGGCGGTCGTCTTAGAAACGGCGTATCTTCTATCGTCGTTTCTCATCTCTCCCGCAACTATCCTATGTCAGCTTTAACAATAAAGAAACGTCAAACTGCTTCTAACATTGAGTCTGGCGCATCTGGCGCTTCAGACAGAATAAAAATACCGCGTTTATGTAATAACGACACTTATTTTCGACCTATCCGAACCATCGATGATGACAGTTAGGTCTCTGCTAATGAGGAGCCACACCAATAAAACCATTTTTGCAGTCACCAATTACGGTCTTAAAGAAATCTGCAACAGCGATTTAGTCAAAACAGCATCCATTGCTAATTACTCTTAAATCTTCTTAACCTCAAGAGAGGAGTTCAACTTGATCTGCAATGAATTTAAGAAACATAATTTTTAGTTATATTCCCATGAATCAAGGCAAACAAACCCTTATAAAGCTATACTTTCTGATTTGGAAAAAAATAGCAACGATACTATAAAAGATCTACTAACTAGTCGTGGCCTAAATTGCATCGATGCCAAGACTATCGAAAAAAAAAAACAAAAAAAGCTGGCTATAACTTGCTATTGTACGTAGTAACGCTACGTAAACATCATTCCTGTATAAACAACACAAAAGTTCGCTGAGAGTTTAAAACCAAGCAAACTAACAAACTCACCCAATGGTACAATTGCCAACTTTTCGGTTATGGATCAAGTGAGTGCAATATCAAAACATCATGTGCGCATTGTGCTGGTCCACATAACTCAGCAATTTGCACAAAAATTGTCCCGTATCCCGATCACCCCGCTACTGATCCCACCTTCAATTGCCGCGCATCATATGTAACTATGTTTAAAGTAAGAAATCAGAAAGGCCAACGCACTCTTAGAAGAAGCAATAACAAAAACATGAGAAGTTCTAGCATACAAAACTCCAAGAGTACTTACAGCAACTATTCTTCTTTGACTAGCCATCAGCATAAGCAATTAGCGGCCAGTAGTGCTCTAGATAGAAATCCAACAACAAATCAAACGGTAAATTAAAATATAAGCAACAACTTTATTAGTTATAGAGAAGCGATCATTAGTAAAAACAACAACAAGAACAATAACCCAACACATCAAAGTGCACCTAATATGTTTTCGCCGGACGAAATTAGATCGCTTTTGAATGAACTCATGGACAAACTAAGCTGCTGCACAAATAAAAGAGAGTATACACCAAAAATGAATTTAAGTAATTGTCTTAACATCATGGCATGGAATGCGCGTGCCGTAAAAGGTCAAAAAAAAGTGAACTTTTACACTTTTAAATTCGAATCATGTCCATATCTGCCTTCTAAGTGAAACGTGCCTAACCCTTCGCGACAGTTTCCTTATCCCGGGCTATTCTGTTTGCAGGAACGGCCGGTGTGGTTTTGTGGGGGTGGTGTAACAATAATTTTAGGAAGCGAGATTAAACATAAGCACATTGTTGGAATAAATACTCATCTTATTGAAAACGTTTGCATTCAGCTGGAAATAAATAGAGGAAATTCGGGAAAAATTATATCTGTTTACTTTCCCGGCTCCTCATGCTCTTACTCAAAAGGTGCTAAATACAAAAAATACATGTTTAAGGCTGACGCATTTATGGTAACTGGTGGTCATTTTAGCTGTAGGAATTGCCTGTGTGCCTCAGAGCAAATTGCTGGTGTAACATTTTATACGAACTGTCAATGCAACGCAAATTTAGTATTAAACAGTCTAGAGATCCCACATACGTTCCATCAAATTATAAGGCTGAAGCTTCTAAACTAGACCGCTTTTTAGCTAGTTCACCTCATCTTCCCACTGAGCCACTAGTTCAAAACGACTTTTCATCAGGCCATTTACCTGTTATTTGCAAAGTTAAGTCGACCTAATCACTTCAAACAAGCAAACTCTACTATACTCAAAAGTAAACTAGAAGATTTTCAATAATATCCCAAACCAACGCTTCCGATTCATATCAACAGTCAATGAAAATTTACTATCTACCTGTAACGAAATTGACTCCATTATTGACTTCACGACAACTATCGTCTGCTGTGCAATCGACCAAGCCGTACCTAAATCCTATATAACCCATCCATTTCACAACAAAACTCTTGATAATATTATAGAGCATAAAATAATACGAAATATTGCGCGAAGACACTGGATAAGATATAGGCAGCCAATATTCAAAGCCAGATTAAACTTTCGAAACCGTCAAATTAAAATACGATTGTTAGAATTTAGTAATATTAACTGGACAAATAAACCATTCTGGAAAATCACAAAAACAATTAAAAACAAAAAACTATTCGTCACCTGTTTCTGTTACAATCAAGTTTATAGTTTGACTGAAATCTTTGAGGAGAAGCATCATACCACCGATTCGGTTTCAGATGCATCCACTGTGGCACTGGGTAATAATAGTTCGCTTAACACACTGGACAATGCTGTGATATCATATGACCAACCCACCCTTGCGGAAGTGAAGAATGTTGTTCTTTTCCTAAGAACAAAAAAATCTTCAGGTCCAGATAATATACCAAATATCTGCCTAAAACATCGCCCCCATACGTGCTCTAAATTTACTAGCTTTTACATTTAATTGATGTATGGGTTTTGGCTAATTTCCAGCTACGTGGAAAATTGTGGCAAATGCAAAGCCATGTAAAATTGGTTCCTTACCAGTAAGTTACCGCCCATAAGCCTCTTGTGCGGTTTCTTCAAAATCCTCTAGTGAATAGTAAAAGAATGGTTAAATACATACATTGAAGGGCACAACAATCTCCCGTCTTTTCAAAACTGCTTTAGAACCACCCTCAGCTGTATTCATCCGCTTAATAAACTCAAAGAATTTGTTACAAAATAACTAAAATTAAAGGAATGTGTTGGCATGGTAACTCTGGACACTGTATGGCTCAATGGCCTCATACACAAGCAATACACCTCGCCACTCCTCTGTACTCATCTGAGTCGCAGATTTCTATCTGACAGATATTTTTGGGTAAATATAGATGGCATAAAACCAGATAGAAAATTGAAATAACCAGGATAGATGAAAACATCTGTCAGGTTAATATAAGTTTTTGTGTTAGAAATCAACAATTACCCATCAAAAAAGTGTATCTAGCCCATTTCAGTTTTTTTTTTTTTTTTTACTAATAAATAAAAATATGATTTTCTTTAAAATGTACACATCTACCACACTTTAAAACAAAAGACTCAGAACACGAACTTGTTCCAGAAACTAAAAATTTTTAGAACCAAAAGAAATTTATAAGTTATCTACATATGTCTAATTAAATGTACAAAACTAGGTAAATTTAAAATAAATCAATATTATGTAATTTTAAATACAGAGAAATTTATTTCAATTAATAACAAAAGCGTTAGAACAAACATTTGTCGCAGAAAACTAATGACTCCTAGAAAAATTTCCAATATGTAATTTGTTTTTAAAAAAAGACTTAAACCTTGTGAAATTTCAAATTGAAAAATCTGTCTTACATTACAACAAAAGAATTAGAATGTGAAATAAATAAACCATCATCAATTTGGAATCAAACGAAATGTACTTATTTTCTACGTCTAATTGCATTTGTAGAATTTTCTGAAAAAATATTATTTGGCGCTTTTTAATTTTTTCGTTACTTACCGATTTGAACTTTTGCCCCAAGGATATTACTATTATATATCTGTGACTTTTCTACTTCATTATCATTAAATGATGATGCTGCATGCAATGGGAATGGTATTGTTTTTGTATTGTTAACATTTTCTTGCGTCTTGTTACTACAATCCTCGCCATTTTTTTTATATTCTATAGATTGGCTTTGACCAAAATAATGGCGCCGGTGATGAAAAAGTCTCCGTGATGCAAAGGATGGTGACGATGAGTTGATATTGTTATTATTATTATTCCTAACTAAACTAATTGGCTGCAGATCCTGTTGGCATTCACCTTCCGGTTCGGCTGGTGTAGTTGGTTCTGGTTCTGGTTGTAGTTGCGTAGGTGGTATCGTTGGCTTTGTTGGTGTAGGCTTATCTGATGTTGTTGGTTTTGCTGGTGATGATGATGAAATTGGTGATGTTGGACTAAGCGGTGGTAATAAACGATCATCATCTTGTTGTTTGTTTTGTAAAAGATTTTGCGAATCAAGTAAACATTGTTGCTGCTGATGCAGACGATTTTTTATTAAAAATATTTTTGGCATTTTGAATGCGTTGTAAATTTAATTTTCTTTTTTAATAAATGTAATATATATTGAAATTATGTAACACTTTTGTTGTTTTTCAATTTTGTCACTCTACTTAGTATCAATAACAACTGCTTTTTAAATGTTTTTAATGTATTTTATCTTGTTTTATTTAAAAGTTTTAATAAAAATTACAAGAACCCAAGGTGGTATTTCTGGTTTATATTTAACTCAACTGTGAGTAACAAAAAAAAAAAAAAAAAAAACACTTTTTATATTATTTATAAAATTTTAATTGTAGGAAACTGTGAGAATTTCACTCTTGTTTAATTTGTCTTTCCTATCATGATGTTGGACTATGATTATAATGGTATTCTATTCTTTTCAAATTGGCAGTTTAAAATGAAAATGAATTCTTATGTAATGTCTTCGGCTGCCTTCTTAATAACTGTTTTTTTTTTATTGCTTGGTGTAGAAGATAAAAAAAGAAAAGAATTTAATTTAAAGTTCCGAAACGACCGTGTTTCAAACAAATTCAAAGCGCTAACACATGCATTCGCAACGCCGGCTCGTCTCTTACTGTATTCAAACGGTCTTCGAGGCTGAGCAGTTAGGCCAAAATCGTCATCAGCAATCGAGCCAGCGCAAGTGCGCTACAACGAAATAAAATGATCGTTCACGCAGCCAAACGAATACGTTTGGAGACACAACAAGACAACAGGAACAACACAAATGCAAAAGCAGCAGCAACAACAAAAACAACAATAGTAGAAACAATAATAATAGCAAGTGCTATACAACTGTCCTGACTCTCGTGAATTTGAATCGAGTCGGATAAATTGGTTCGCTTATTCATTCGAAGTATTCTAAAATTTAGCTTTCTCTCTTTCTCACTCTTCCACAATTTTCTGATTGCACTCACACACACACACACATATGTTTAAGCGAGCATGCAAGAATACTTTTTAAATCGAATTGACATGAACAAAGCACCGTAAGAAAGACGTACATTGAGTAGTATAGTTTAGTTCAATGTTACTTACGTAGGGATAAAGACAGGATTGGCCGAGATGAATAAGAGGTAGAAGGAAGATTCAGCTTTATAATTGTACGTCGCGTCGTTTGTGATAACAACAAAACATGAACAACATCTCTCTCTCTCTCTCTGTTTCAACTCGTTCACAGGTATTCTTCACACAAGAACAATTGTATGTATGTTTTTATGAAGATCGCTTTCGTTAAGGTAGGTACCCATCAACGATACAAATACATCAATACACAAGTAGTTGTTGTGATTTGATGTTTCGATTTTCTTCAAACATCTCTTCTTAATATGAAATTTTTGTTGTGAACAGACTCGCATGTTCGACGGACAAATCAAAGAAGTGGTAATTGGTGAAAAAAGAACTTAAGAAATTTAAAAAATTCGAACGAATTATGATTAGAAAAACAACTCCTTGTGCAAATGTTTGTATCGTCGATAAGTACCTTAATGCTGATGTATACATGAGTGTCTTGCACGAATGCCTCTGAAACGGCAAACAAGGCATACATTTCGTTGCGAGCGAAGCAAGTTTCAAGTAATTGGACGACCAAAGAGAATGAAATGAGACTCGTGCTGGCCAAATGCTTGCTGAGATAAACAAATAAATCAAAATGAATGAATTGAAAAACATTCAAATAAGTACTTGGAAGCAGTTCTTTAGCTGATCAATGACTTTATACAAAAACAACAGCCTATTTTGCACGCACTTTTTTCCTTTTTTCTCACTCTACATGCCAAGTTCTAACCATTTACAGTGATTAAAAATTAGATTGCTTTGGTAATCAGATTAAAAAGCTGATTATTTTGTACATCGATCACTGGGAAAATGACGTAGTTTAGGGGTTGTTGTTGCAAAAAAAAGTTGATTAAAAATCAGATTGTTCCTTTTTAATCACTGCTGCTGCTTGTACATTTCAAATTGTTAAATTTTTAGAAATATATTGAAAACAAGCAGGAATGAAAAAGGGAGCTGCAAGAAATATTTGCATACATTGCAAATTGTCCTAAATCATGTATTTTCCACAAAGTTTAAGTTTGAAATTAAAACAATGTGCGCGTATGTATAATCAAAACAAACAACAGCTGTTTTTCAGTAAGCGAAATAACCATATGAAATCAATGTAAATAACTACCTAAAGCAAGCTACTTTTTGAGCAATGTAAAAAGGGTATTGGTGAGTCAATGTGGCAAAAGTCGTATAGTTTTATCTGTACGGTGCTCCTACTGACTGATACTGCTTTATTAGTATGTGTATTTATTTGTAGGCTTCGCCATCAAATAATTGAACTCAACTGAACTGAACTGTTGTTGCTTTTCTCCCTCTCTATTGCTATCTGTTCTGATTTTTGTTCTGCTCTTTTCATAACTTTAACAAAGAATTCAGAATTATGTATACAATACATTATCGGATGAAAGAACAATTTATGTTATTCGTGATTAATTTTTATATGTTTTAAGTTGAATTTGATTAATTTTATTTTTGGAAAAATGAAAAAATTTTAATAATTTCAATATCCAATTTTTTTTAAATTCATTCAATTTTTAAGTGTAGGCACATTTTTTTTTTAAGCCAAGGGACAACTTAAAGTTTTGTGTTAACATGTTTCATCAATATTAAATTATTTTATTTCTGAAATTATCGTGTTAGCAGGTTTTAATAATTTATTAGGTAATAATTTTTTATTCTTTTACCAGCTACCCATCCAAATGCTTATCATCGTTGCTATATTGATTGGTGTTACTTATGTCTTGCTTGCGCTACCTAAATGTTGGCAATGATCATATGTAATACCTCTATTTCTTACTCTCTTTGATTATTCACACTGGCATAGACTTTTTTTACACCTAGACTTTTATTGTCGATGCTTCTTTGGTGAGACCGCTTTCACAGCTACACTTTCGGTTCAGTTAATATCGTCGATATTTCTTTGGTTACTTGCTTGATTTACACTTAAGACTGTCGCTCTTTGAGTCAAAGGAAAAAAACAAAAACAAAAAAAAAAGGAAATGTACAAACAACGAAAGATGCGAAAGAGAATGAAGAAAAATGTCGTATTTCCTTTTTCAACAAACAAGAAATTCGAGAGGGTGGTGGCGAATTAAAAGGTGGTTCCAATTTTTTACAGCTAAGTCTCGTTCTCACAAAAACCTAATAATGACGCCACGTAATGTTCAACACTAAATGCGTGGTTTCAGCGTTTAGAACACTGAGTTACTTGCAACGTCAAAATTGAGAGTGAGCAATTTTCGAGAGTGTAACAGAACGGCACTACCTTGTATCATGTGAAAACCTTGTGTTTCCCTTCTCCACAAACAAGAAACTCAAGAGAGCGCTATATCGTAAAAAGTCTAGGTGAATGGGGTCATATTTATGCTCATGTAAAACACTCTCTTTTGCAATACTAGTTGCGATTGAAGTCTCATTTGGTTTCTTCTTACTAAGAGCTGTTTCACATATTGAGTTAAGAGTATGTGAGTTTTTGCCGATTCTCTTTGGTAACTCAAGCTGCCACCCACAAGTTGAGATTGAAAACAAAACGAAAATTAACAAAAAATGATACATGAAAATGACAAAACTATGAATATGGGAATCAAAACAGAAACGAAAACTTTGGCAGCACAATTTTTCACTTATGGTACACACACACTCAAATATAATCTTTGTATGCTTATGTGCTCTTGTACGTCATAATTACATATATTTACATGTGTATATTTACATAATTACATTTACTGCGTTTATGCTATATAGCTTAGTTCGGCTGAACTCAGTTCGAACTAACTTAAAACGCATGCATAAACACTTTCCCATTGCGATCTTAACTAGGGTTGTAACGGAACTTCGCCTCCGCCTCCGTAATTGCGTAACTTTCCCAAGAAAGCGTACCTCCATCGGACGGATTTTTAGCGGAGGTGTATTTAATTTTTTTTTCATTGCGTATGACGCTACATTTCTCACTTTTTCTTACATCCCTTACTTAACAAAAGTCAAATACGCGAAGGAAGGCTAAGGAAAACCTCAGCAGAGATAGACTAGGCTGTCCCGTGCGGACACCGAATACCCTTTTACATTTCCGAATTGTCGGTTTCTATCTCAAGAACCGTTATAGGTAGAAATTGGTGAATCAAATGTTGCATCTAAAGCTTAGAGACATACATATTTTAATATTAATTAGGTCAAAAACCACAGATAACGTGTAAATTTTTTAAATCATAGTATTCGATACGTCTGGTTTTTTCAAAAGTATTTCAAGTGCTGTGCAATATACTACAGTTTGTTTTAAATAAATTAAAGGACTCTGTAATACAATAATAATGAAGACATGGGCAGAGAGGTGTGGATTGTTGTTCATTTAGAATTTTGAATGTCCGTACCTTCGAATTGTGAATACATCTTTTTACTTATATACATTTTCTCCTTGTACAAATGAATTATCACATCGCTTAAGGGGTTATAATCCACTTGTAATTTTTTGCATCTTTTGAATGTATATATATGTGAATATCGGCCGAAAATTTCACATTGATCCGGCAAATGGTTTCAGAGAAATTAGCGTTTTTTTTGTAAAGACGTCTCCGAGCGTTTGAAAGTAGGCGGAGCGTAAACCGGAATAGTAACTGCTTCTCATTACCCCTATGCCCTTGTCTATGCTTTTCGTAATGTGTTTCTTCTTAGAATTAGAATATAAAAGGTTTATTTTATACCTGAAAGCTATATTTAGAAATTGTAGGTATAAAGCAAGTACATACATCCAAAAATAATCCCATGTGGCTCTAAGGTCGTTGAAATTGATGCTTATCTGGCTGCCGGCATATTCAATGAAGGAAAAACATCTCTTCTATATTTCATGAACGCACTGGGACTATCACTTGGGCCTAATGCCCATGCCTACGTAGTAAAAGAGGACGCAGAGCGCATCTCGATCTCTGCCGCAAGAGCGCAAGGGAGCACGCGCGAGGGGAGAATGTCACGTAGACAGCAACAGTTGGCTGTATTAGAAGCAAACGATGAAGCAGAGGGTTTTTCTTATGGCCCTGGAATAGATGACTCAATGTAAGTTGGAAAAAAAAATTTTTAACTTAGTTTAAATGGTTCCCAAAACTTTAAACGCGTTTTTCTCGAAATGGTGTTTTCATAGTCGGTGAGGAAAATTTCTCCGAAACGGCTAGACCGATCGCCTTGAAATTTTCACACAATCTTCTTAATATTTGTATCAGGTAATGATCGAAGGAATAAGGTTTCTGACAACAATTTCGATTTTTTAAGCCACTTCAAACTGTAAATTTACTTGAAAAAAACGATTTTTTTCCTTGGGAAGCCGCCATTTTGTCAAAAATCATCTATCCTAAAAATAAATCTTTTGGTTTTTTTTTAATTCAGATAATTTGGATCAGAGATATCTTCCTCACCGCCATACATCTTTTTGTGGAGGTCCTCTAGGAGATCTACTACAGGAACAACGGAACCGAATATTTTTGTAAATAAATCGTGAGTTCTTAAAATACATTAAATTCGCTATATGCACATTTATTCTATGTATTTATTTAATGAAAAGTCTCTTCACAAAAAATTCACAAAAAAACACGTTTTTTCGGACTTACAAGTGGATATAACCCCTGAACGAAATAAAATAACAAAAAAACACGAAACACGCCTCGCATCCCTTCTTAACAAGCAAAAAAGGTGTATATGCCCCGTTATTTTTTCTTTTGTTTATTTTATTTGTATTAAGTATGTACATACGAGGTCTTTTCAAATCATAACGCGAATTTTGAATTTACGCAAGCTACATTCGATTTTTGTGTGGCGATATGTTGGAGCTCTTAATTGTATACTTAACAAAAAATTTAATACAAATCCTTTGGTAAATTCTTTTAGAGAAGGCAAAATTCGAAGACGAGAAGAAACACGTGCGAGCAAAACAGCTGTCAAAAATAAACTCAACATTCAAAACGGCCGACCTTGATAGCTTAAGTGAGGGACATGAGTACCAACATAACTCCATAAAAAACAAGCAAAAAGCGAATATTACGTAGCCCGCGTAAATTCAATATTCCTGATACTTTTTGAGAAAACCTCGTACATATATACTTTTTTTCCGTTTTACTTTTTCTTTTTTTTTTTTTTTGTATGCGTCCACTCACTTTAACTTTTGTGTAGTACTATATATTACCCATCCTTTTAGTTGTACGCAATGTTTCACATTGAAGGTTTCAAATGCGAAGGCACAAAATGATTCCTTTCGTTCCAAACTGAATATAGCAAACATGCATTCACTTCTTCTTTTGCAAAACAAGAACAACGTATAAATTTTGCTGTGTACATTATATTTGAGTATACATTCATGAATTAAAACCCTTGTTGGCAATGTGAATGTGCTACTGCTCGTCTCTAGTTTGTACATAAAAAAGTGATAACAGATAATATCTATACTACAGTAGCAAAATAAAAGATATAGTCATAACTACTTCAAATTGGTACTGCAAATAAAGAACACATCTTAGATTATAAAATTCAAAAAAATTTTTAGTGTTTCATTGCACATGTCTAATTTATACATTTGTATAAACGTATATTTTTATTTTCTTTGATTTTTTGCGGTTTTTAGTAGACTACTTTAGTGATTAGAAGGTTACTATTTTATACAACAACTACAGGGAAAATGACGTAATATAGGGATTGTTGTTGTAGGGAAAATGTGATTATAATTCAGATTATTCATCTTTATCACCTTTTTAATCATATAGCCTGCTAACTGCTTCTCTAGATTTGTCACATTTTCGAGCATTGTGACATCATTTTTTGCTAGTGCTGCCAGATTTTTAGGTGATTTTTGTTGCGCACCAACATAGTAGTTTTCAAATTGTACAGGGCTGGCATGGAATCCGAGTCGGAACTGCCCTGTTGTTGGAATTGCAAACCAATTCCGATTTGGAATGGTGTCACTGGATCCAATCGTTTTGATTTTTTCGAACATAACCAAAGCCGATGTGCAAATCACCTTTTCTGTTACAGCTGTTCTGCTAAAAATTGACAATTTTATAAAATTTTAAAACATAAAGAAACCGTGAAAAATAAATTAATGAAAAATGACAACTGACGTGGTAGCGTGGTAAGATAAAACACAGACCGTTGCCAAAATCGGTAAATTTAGTTAAGCGCATAATTTCTTCGAAGCTTTACTGCACATTATCGTCTAATATAAAGAGGCTTTCCTAGTGGTGCTGGACACCATTAAATCTCACTTGTCCCAGTCTTCACGGAATCAATGGTTTTGAATGATATGCCGAAAGAGCTAGAACGTTTTTTGCCCCCAGTGAGCGAAACTTTGTTTGGATGATAATGAACTCCAGGGTGATTGAATTCTGGCTTTTATTTTTACATAATCCCCAATTCACGGTACAGACATTTTTTAAAACATTTTGTTTATGAAATTAGCATCTAAATTACATTATTGCCCCTGCCATTATGCAATTCTGGGTTTATTCTTATGTTTGCGTTTATGAACATTGTCTTCTATTTCTATAAAATTACTCATTATTTGTACAATCTAAAAGCGCGCGCAGAATCTGCAACACCTAAAACATAAATCATAATGCAATCGGAATGCGCGACACCAAAACGAAATTTTTGTTAGTTCCCGATTCCGACAACGATCATAGCAGGAATGAAAAAGGGAACTGCAAGAATTATTTGCAAGTCCTGTAAATTTTCACTGTAAACAAATTAAAAATTATAATCTTTTAATCACTGTTTGCCTTTTTGGTCGAGTTTTTGCTGTTATTACATTTGCCTTTTTGCGGCTTCACATAAAAAATAGTAGTGGTAGTTTTAATATTATTTTTTTCTTTTGTTCTTTGTAATGAGTCAGGTTTTCAATGTTTTTCATTTTTTTAATTATGTAAATGTTGAATTTGTATGATTATGTTTTTTCTCGTTGTTTTTTTTTTTTATTGCTTACAATATAAATTTCGTTGTCTAAGTCTTTTGATGTAAGAAAGTGTAATCTTTTTAAATAAAAAAATTGAATGTCGAAACCTGTACGAACGCTCATCAAATGGCTGAACCAATTTTGGTTTTTTGTTTTTTTTTTTTTGTACTTATGGTAAACCCCTTATGCTTCAGTTGGACCCGGTAGGTGGCGCTGTTGTCGAGATACAGGCACTTTTTGTTACCAAAGTTTTAACATTTTTTATGTTTCACAGCCGATTTTAATAATTTATTTTTTTTTTTAAGTGAAAAATTAATGCTAATGAAAAGAGCTGCATACTTATGTTTTTCAGTTTTTAACTTTCAATATAATACTTTTAAGTGTTAAGTTTTTTGAAAACCACTGCCAGACCAAGCATAAAAAGTTTTGTACGGCTTTTCGTTGTTAATGCTTTGGTTGTTGTTATTGTTGTATTTTTCCTCTCTGAGCACGCTCTTTTTATGCTCTTCGTGCTTTGTTTGTATTTCGTGTTTGAGGCTATCGATCAATTTTGGTTTGTCGATAAGGGAAGTGGGAGGGATTAGTCGTGTACCGAAAACTAAAACGTGTTCTGCTGATTTTTGTTTCTCTTCTTCTTTCGCGTATTTTATTTGACTTTTGTTGAGTGGAGGGAGTAAGTAATTTGAAAATATTATTAATTTGAAATATATGTATGCAATTTTTGATATTGTTTTTGCAAACTTTTTTGTTTCTTCATTGCATATGCTTTGCTCCTGCTTGATTTGTGTGTTGTTGTTATTTTTTTCCTTCTTATTAGTATTTAAGTGCATTCAATGACAATCAATCAAACCTGCAAACCTTTTTGTATCGTGTTTCTATAAAACTTACATCTATTCTGCCGACTTCTTTCTTCTTCTTTCAAGTATTTCGTTGACTTTGCTTGAGTAATTGCAGTGAGTAATTTGAAAATATTAGAAACGAGCATTAGAGGTACTCGATCGAACGTTAAGAGATTTGCGCAGCAATCAGAAATATTTCGGAGATGCGATGATTCTACTGGCAGGATATTTCCGCCAAACGCTGCCGGTCATTCCCAGATCAACTGCTGCTGATGAAATAAATGCTTGGTTGAAAACATCAAATTTATGGAGATACATATATATGTGAGAAATATCAAGTTGACACATATCGACACAAGTTTTCTCAAAGGCACATTGGAAATGGAAAAATTCCTGTGGACACTTTGCTGGTCTCATTACTTTTCCACAAAATCTTTGTCAATTGACAACGTCAAAAGAAGATTTAATTTCAAAAGTGTTCCCAAATATTGGCGCTAATTACAAAAACCACGATTGGTTGAACGAACGAGCCATTTTACCAACAACAAAAAAAAAAGGATGTAGATAAGTCAAATTGATGGACAAATGCATTCATTTAAGTCGATCGATTCTATTACCGATCCAAATGAAATTGTGAATTCATAAATTCATTGGATTTGCCAGGATAACCGCCATACAATTCGCAACTCTAGGTGGGCTCGGTGATAATCATGCGGCGAAATCTAAATCAGCCGAAATTGTGCAACGGAACAAGACTCGCTGTTAAAAGAAATTATGCGAAATTTGATTGAAGCTGCCATAATCATTGGAAAGTTCAAAGGCGAGGATGTGCTTATTCCATCGGCGCTATTTGTTTTTTCTCCGGATGGAAAAACTAAAAATATTGTGCACTAGAAGGCATTACCATAGAGAAACTAACTATTTTGTACGCTGCAATACTTCAGTTATATATTTTCATTGTAATATAATACTTTATATTTTTAGTTCGATTCGATTATCTGACGCATAAACAAACCTGACATAGTATTTTTAAAAAAATATGCAAATTGATTCATTATCATTCATTCGTTGTTTAAAAAAAAATATTATTACAATCGGTTCTGCATATATTTATATAGATAGATAGATATGTATGTATATAGAAGATAATTACACCACCCGTACGAAGCCGCGGCGGGCTGCTAGTTGGAAAATAATTAGATTAAGTTGTTAATGTGATGCTCGTTTGAGATATAGTGTTTGCATCTCATCACGCACAGCCTTTTGATAAGATATGACTCTAAGAGCTTGTGTGAAGTCTATGGAAGCAATTTTTTTATTTTGTGAATGAAACCATCATGTCATACTTGGTCGAAAGCTTGAGCAACATCAATGAATATAGCTGTCAGTATTTTCGGTGCTGAAATGCACTTCTGATTCCCGTAGTGATATGGTTAACTTACTCGATTGTGCTGTGTTTTGATTTAAAAGCTAATTGATGTGCGGGGGTGATGTTGTTTGCGTTTATATAAAGTGTGAGCTTCTTAATAAGGTTGTTTTCAAATAACTTTGAAAGCGTCGGAAGCAGACTTATGGGCCGGTAGTGGACACCATTGATTTGTCTTTACCTGCTTTAGGGAACATAATTATGACTGATTTCTTCCATAGAGCTGGAAAGTAACCCACTTTGAGAATGCCGTTTGAGGTGCCTTGCAAGGAATGATATTGCGCAGTTTGGTAGTTTGATCATCTTTCAGATGCCCTGGCACTTTTTTGGAATTAATTCCTTATAAATTGCAGGACTTAATTAATTTCAATTAGTTATAAGTATTCTGATAGTAGAGAACGAATCACATGATTGCTGGGGAAGCAGAAATCCGTTTCTAGGCGAGTTTGGTTAAAATACAGATTTGAGTTGATCAGCAAAGGTGGAAGACTTATCCTCGTCAGATCTCGCCCAGTTTCCTGCAGTCAGCTATTATTCATGGATTCATGCGGTCTTGAGCTCTCCAAATCGAATACTTGGTGCTCGATGGGGAAAAGTTCTTAATGTAGTGCCTTTGGATTTTATGTACGTCAACCTTGAGAGCATTTCGTAAATATTTGAGCAGTTTTAAATTTTTTTAGAGAAACGGGAGATCGACTGACCTGCCATTTACGTCTTAGCCGGCGTTTTTCTGAGGCTAGGTGTTCAAATTCTTTGCTGGTTAATATGACAGATTTCCTGGGGTGAGCATTTGTTGTCGTTACAACAGCAGCGCTCATAATTGTTGATGTGAAATGGTTTAGCGAGTTGTCAATATCTATTTCACTATCAAGTTTTGGTCTCATACATATATGGGCGCTGACATATATTTAATACCTGAGGCAATCAGTTTTCCATGAGGTAAGCATGAAGATATGATCGATTTTTGTGGGGTACATCAGTAAGTGAAATGTAACTGGAGAATGGTCTGATGATGCAATAACACTTCGGGAGATGTTGCGAGTGACTGCGAAGCCGATTAGGAATTTTCCTCGGATATGCTGGCCAATATGTGTCCCTGCCCGTAGAAGCAAAGTCAAGTTTGTTGCTTGAAGTTATTATTGTGTTGTAAAGCTGTTTCCCTTTAGGGTTTTCAACTCGAAAACCCCAGTAGGGGTGTTTAACATTAAAGTCACCTGCTGCGAGAAATTTGCATACTAGCATGTCGATAACAGCTTGAAACATGGTTTTAATATCGAAAATCTGGGTTTCGATGACAATAGACATAGCCAGCATGTATTTAGTTCTTTAAGTATGATAACGATTTGTAGTGTTTTAGTCGATTTCTGATGAGTATACCTGTTTTGCCGTGTGCTTTGCCATCAGGGTGGTTTACGTCGTAGAAAGAGTAACCTGGGATATCAAATTTATACCTGTTTGAAAGGTGCTTTTCCGAGAGCAATAGAACATCAATTTCTGTATCGGAGAGGTATTTAATGAGCTCAAGCTTGTGCTTCGATACGCCGGTTGCGTTTTAGGTGGTTATTTTTAACGAGGACATTTTAACTACCAAGGTTTTGTAATATGAGTTTTTGCATTTTTAGTATCTCTTGAAACATGCCTTGCATCATTAACGAATGTTGAGATATACATTGTATAAAACTAGCAATCATGTTTTCAAGAGGGTGGTGTGGTTGTTGTTTGAGATAAATAATGCTGCGGGAGTTCATTTTTTTTTTTTTGAGATTATAGTGTACAGTGTTTGTTATATTTTCTGGCTCTGTAGTGGGTATTTGCTATTATCCAGATCGCTACGTGGATGCGTATGTAATATTAGGAAAGGTAGTTTGCAATGTGTGGACCTTGTGACGTCGCTTGTATGGTAGCTTCGGGCCTGCTCCGGGCTGCTGATTTACGCTGGTTCATCCGGATTTTCAATTCTTTCAATACCGTGAAGCCTCTATAATTTACTGTGTGACTACCCAAGCAGTTACTGCATTTTTTTGATGTTGTGTCAGTTTTGTTTGCAGGACAGTTTGAGGACTCGACTCGTGGAGGTCACGACATGATACACAGATAGAAGGAAGTGTACAATACGATTTGGTGTGACCGAATCTATATGCTTGTGGGGTTCCAATACGGTGATGCTGCAGCAGGTGTTGTCGGTTGTATATTGGGGGAAGTTGGTTTCTTTTCGCAGGTTTGTTTGTAGGTGAAAGCTCGATCTGGAACGTAGGCTGCGGGATTTTGTTTCTGTTCACGATATTTATTACACCTTTTGTAGGGAACCCCTTTTCTTCAAGCGTACTTTTAATTTCTTTGGGGTCAACTGCAATTTCTATTACTTTTATAACCACTATCAACCCTTTACTGCTCTTAAGCAACTTAGTGTAGTGACTTTTGTTGGCACTTCTGAGAAATTTCGAAGCTATCATGTAATTGTTCTCAGCATATATCTGCAGCTTAGTTTCATATACATTGCCTTTCGTTAGCGAGATAATGTGAAATTGTTGTTGCTGATGAGTTGCGCTAGCTGGAAAACTCGATTGTTTGAACTACGCTCACGAATTTAAATTGGTGGAGGTTTAGTTTGTTTGACTATTGGGGCCGCTTCTTCATCTGTTTGATCATTGTCCGCGCTTAGTATGGCAAATCTTATTCCTTTCGAGACTCTGACTTCTGAGTTGCCATTAGTTGGGACAGAGGATCTATTTTTTTTTTTTAGAATTAATACCAGAGCTTGTTTTTGTGGACTGAGTATGACCGACTTATGTAGCAAAACGGTTGGACAGGAGCCCTCTTAACCGCAAACGTGTAGTGCTGCAATTTTGAGCTGTTGAAAGCAATGTTCCAGCGGTTTGCCCACCTACTGAATTTATCCAGGAACTCTTGGATGATCTCAGATGCCTCAATGGCTCTGGATGATCTGGCTATGAAAGCAATGTCATCAGCGTATGTGAGTAGCAATGTATTGTCAGCAACAGGTGTTGTTATATGTAGGGTGTGTATAGAACAGGCCCAAGGACAACACTCTGAGATACTCCCGCTTCAATGCTACGGATGCTCGAATGCTCATCTCTCACCTCACCTGGCCTGACCTAAGAAGGAGGTACTGGGCAGCAGGAAAGAGGAAATTTACCTTGATGAGCAAACTTTCATGCCAGATGCGATCGAACGCTTGCAGAATGTATACAAAGATATCAGAGCTGTATTGCTTATTTTCAAATGCTTCAAGGACATGCTGCACAACTCGACGAACTTGTTCTGGTGTATGTTCCGGTAAAGCATTTTGGACGCCACTTACTGACAACATTCGTGAAAAAAATATTCTTTCGAATATTTTGGAGAAAGTTGGCAGCAAACTTATCAGTCGTGTTGCAACGGTATTCCATTCGGATGGTTGATTTGACTAGTTCAGTAAAAAACATGCGTTGTCTTTGATGCTAGTTTTCAGAATGATCTTTATTTTGGATTTTACATTGACTTAAGCTAAGAATGGAGAGCGCGAGCGTAATAATGCAAGTGTATGTTATTGTATGAGTATATGCTCTTATGGATATGTACTCTCAGTATCTATGTACTTTAAAGTATATAGTCCCTTCGTTGAGTGGACTAAACTGCAAACGCAGCATATTCGAACGCGATTCGAATGTGCGTTGACATAATGCAATTGGAATGTGCGTTGACATAAGTGTTTTGATTTGAGTTTATGTCTTTCTGTATTTATGTTTAAATCTCGCATGAGTACGCTACAGGGCGTTTGTATAGGAGGTCCTCCCCTAGTAATTGGATCAAAATATGGTTTTAGTATTTAGTATATGATCCGAGGATGGACGGACGGACGGAAAACGAAGCCTCTGCTGTAGGGTTCCTTATGGTACCCTTTGGGTCCGGAACCTTAAAAAAGAAAGCTTAAAAACTTAATTGTGTAATTAACAGAGATAAAAAGAATTTTTATAAAGGACTAGTAAAATAAAAATTGAAAATAATCAAAAAGCTATTATATTTAAAGCAAAACATCTCTGACCCGATGCGGGAATTTTTTAAATCTATGCCCCTACTCACAGCCAACTGTAGTCAGAGACATTAATCGAGCCGGTGAAGAAACTATCAGGATGTGTGAACCAATAAGCGAGGTCTTAAAAAACAGACTCACCGTAAGCCTTCTCCAACATTCGAATCGATTCGGTACACGAAATTTCGTTCAAATACAAAATTTGAGACAAACTCTGTTCAATATTTTATTCCATTGTAAAATTCGCCGAGAACTACTGAGGTGGACTGATTAAACCAGCTGCTGTAAACAAACTGGTTGACAGATCGCTGTCATTTTTGGCATAGTAATTAAGGACATGTAGGGCATAATTGGTTGTGCATCAATTCAGGGCTAAAGGAGAACGGGAAAATCATTGGCCCCAACTATAAGTTTTTGAAGAAAACTAATCCCTGGAGCTATCCTTCGATACGCCAAAGACGGAAGACTGATCAGAGTAAGGTGGCAAGAGAGAATTGAGATTCCAGTTTAGACCATGAAGGGCAAACAAAAGGAATTACTTTTGAACAGATTCAATTCGATCAATACTCGAGGAGTGCACGCACGAGCGACATATATGTAATCTTTGTGGTATAGAGGTCATTGAATTCTTTAGACCAACGTTTAATGGAACTAAAAACACCCTTCCACGCTGGTGATATGTTAGTTAAAACAAAGATTGGAATTAAAATGAACACAAAGGTCATTCAAAGAAGAGACACGTTCAAATTGGACGTTATCAATTGTATAAGTAAACAAATATAGTTCACTCCGATGATAAGTCGTAAACTTGTATTTCGAGCTAGGAACAATCAAATGATTAGTTTAGCATCAAGTATACTATAAGTTGAGACCTTCTGTCAGTCTAATATGACACGCAGCATTATTAGAGGAAAGGAAAAGTTTTACGTCATTAGCGTACATGGCCACACGAGAATTTGAAATAGAGACAGTAACATGGACAGTTTCCGATAATGAATACCTAAACATTACTTTTTGAGAACGATTAATCATAATATTCAGTTTATACAAAAGAAGGTTATGGTTTCCTGATTCAAAGGCTTTAGAAAAATCAGTATAAATCAAATTAGTCTCTTCGTTGAGTGGACTAAACTGAAAACGCAGCATATTCGAACACGATTCGGATGTGCGTTGACATAAGTGTTTTGGTTTGAGTTTATGTCTTTCTGTATTTATGTTTAAATCTTGCATGAGTACGGTACACCTCCCTTTTTAGAAAAATAACGGAATGTTAGTACAATATGTAAAAATAAATTTTCATTAATTTTATATATATATAATTCGGCGTTGTATGGAGCGGAGAGAAAGCAGCTTCTTTGGCTACTTTGACAGCCATTTCATTACCAACAATCAGGCAATAACATGGGATCCAAACTAAAATGATTTTGGAAGGGTTGCGGATAAGAATATTTCTAATTTTGTTTGCGTAAAAATTATTTGAAGTTATGTTAGAAATAGATTTAATTGAAGAGAGGGAATCGGAATAGATAGCGAATTTACCTCTATTATTATAGGCAAATACTGCAGCTTCTAATATAGCTACTATTTCTGCTGTAAAGATGGAGCTATGGTTAGGTACGATTGCATTTTTGATTATTGCATCTTCATGAGTGACGCTATAACTCACATTATTCTCCGATTTAGAACCGTCTGTGTAAATGAAGGTAAAGTTACAAAGTTCTTCTTTAAAGTTGTTGAAAAGTGCTCGGAATTGGTTGGGGCTGGTATCAGATTTTAGAAAGTTATGAAGAGAACAGTTAATAGATGAAAGCATTAGGTTCTATGAAGGAGGGGGAACATTATGGGTCGAGGGGGGGAGGAATGGTACATTTAGGGTGTTGCAGGTATAAATTATTCTATGAATAGTAGAAACTACCTTAGGTTGTTTTTTAGATTTAGCTATTTTCCGGGTTAGTAAGCCTATGGGGGAATCATTGCTTCGGAAAAGTGTTTTGGATAATTTGGCACAGTAAAAGTTTCTTTCGAGATCCAATGTAAAACAATCTGCTTCCAAAATAGAGATTATTAATTGGGGTAGTGCGAAAGGCACCAAGTGCAAAGCGTAAAGCAGAGTTTAATATAGTTTCAGTTTTATTTAAAAGTGTTTTGGGAGCGAATCCAAAAATCGGCAAAGCGTAATTAAGTTTGCTTAGAAGAAGTGTTTTTACCAATGAGAGTAAGGTTGATGTATTGCAGTTAAGCTTGGGATTAGATAGACACTTAATAACATTAAGTTGGGTATATTTAAGGAAGAAACTTCTTGGAGTTGTGTATTTGGAACTATTATTGTGCAAGAGCAGTTTTTCTTTCTGCAAATGTGGATGTATTTACATTTCGCGGTAGCAAGTTTTGCTCCTGACGAGATACACCAGATATCTATGTTTGTAAATAGCGCAGTTAAGTTTAGTCTGGGATTTTTGGCTTTGCTGGATTTAATGTTTATATTAAAATCATCATTTCTTTATGGGGTCTGAGCGTTGAGCACAATTTGTTGTATGCTATTAAAAAAAGGATGACGGAGAGTGGGGATCCTTGGGCAATCCCATTATGGAGTGGGAATGGTGATGAGTAATTCGATGCAATGCGAACTATAATTTTACGGTTTGATATGAATGATGTAATATATTTTGTAATTCTGGGGCCGATACCCCACTCTGACAGTTGTTCCACAATGCTATGTACTCCAATTTTATCAAAAGCTTTTTCAAAGTCTAGCAAAAGTATTGTGATATGTTTTTTAAGGGAGATGCTATCTGCAATTGCGTGGTGGAAGCTGGCTGTTTAATATCTTGTTGTAGATGTTTCGTAATCGAGCTTTGTATATTTGGGGAGTGTTTTTAATCATTGCGTAGGTAAATCGGTCTAATCCCTGGGTCTTACCTTTTAACTTGTTGACTGCTATAGCAAGCTCTATGAAATTAATATCAGATTCTAACAACATCGCTTTTGGGTTACTACAAATGGTGGGAATATTATTTAATATGAATTTTTAGAAGACGAAAGTTACTAAGAAAATTAGAATCTTCCGATAAGTTGGACTAAAACTTGGCAATTTCATTTGCGATATCGAATCCATCAGTTAAAAACTGATTAGGATTGGCTGAGGATGTGATGAAATGGATACTAAATTTAGATTTATAGCAGGAGAAGCGTTTGAAATTTTTATATATTTTATCAACATTCAAAGTTACAACAGTATATTCCAAATGATATCGAATGGTGCAAATATAGTTCAGGAACGGGGTTTCAATCCAACTTTTAAAGTATTTTTTTCTTCTGTAACACAGATTTGTTCCAACATATAACCATGAATATGAATTCCATAAATGAATTTCTATATTAAAGATTCAAGGACAAATTCACCATTTCGCTGAAGCATTATTGCCAGTTGATGGGGAATATAAATTTCTTCAAATTTATTTCCATGGAAATTTTGGAGCTGAAGTAAATCAACGCTGTGCCATTAATCGTGGAACTAGGCGAGAAATTATATGCAACATACTTCATTACCATTCATTTGTTGTATAAAAAAAAAATATTATTAAAATCGGTTCTGTATACATTTATATAGTTAGGTAGATATGTAAATAGATAGAAAATAGATAGAAAATAGATAGATGGAAGATAGGTACACCATCCGTGCGAAGCCGGGGCGGGCTGCTAGTATTGTATAAAACGAATTAATTATGAGTTAATATTGAAATACTTTGTAAGATATGTATTTGACAAAGACTACATGATTGACTTAAAATATGTCTCTAGGCCTTATTTGCAAAATTTGATTCACCAATTTCACTATTTTGGTTGATTTTACAAACAAGGTTTTATTACATTTGTATTATCATTAGAATTAAAGGTGTATGGAAAATTTCAACTAAATTTCAGTTAAATAAAAGTTTTTCAATATGTTGCGACCAACGACTTCCACTAGTGACCAGTCACTACTATAAATAGGTATATGTGATAGTTAAAAAATAAAAAACCAATGCTCCCCAACCGGTTACTAGTCCGAATAGTTATAGCGGCTTACATTAGTTTAATTTTCGTCATCACAAAACAAGTGGTTATTGGAAAAATGATGATGATTTTTGTGATGACTTTTATTACTACCACAGCGCGCTTAATAAAAGTTCTTTAATATGTTGTGACCAACGACTTCCACTAGTGACCCTGTTTACGTGATACCCACTATACAAAAAAAAAAAAACATGTGAGTGTGCTGAGCACTTGAGTGAAACACAGACTATAAGTGTTTCGTACTGATTTCGTGATGAAGAATAAAATACTCATCTCTGGGCTGGCTTTGAACCTTTGATGTATGTTCAGTGAGCCGGTGCTTAACACAATTAACAATTCTACAATAGTTCTCTAACACAAACAAAAAAAAATAAAAATGGTGCATGTCACAAAGGCGCACATCGATAAAGTTATGACTTATGCTTATTTACTCAGAGCTTATGCTGCCTCAGATGCATGAATGTTCATCTAATTCAACAACAACAGCAGGGATTACAAAAATTGTGGGGTTGTTGTTGCTGGCATCCACACACGCATCCATGGCAATTTGGAATGGTCAGTGTACGTTGTATTGGAAATTTTCGTCCATTGTTGCCAACTTTGTACTCATTTTTGCCCATTTTTTTCAAGTTTTTGGTCTTTTCAAAGTTATTGATATTTTAAACATATGTTGGGGATATATCTACCAACATAGCCAAAACAAAAAAAAAAAAAAACAAGTAAGAAGTTTAACTTCGACTCTGCTAAAGTTGATATATTCTTCACGTACCCCCTAGAAAACACATTTTTGCCTACACTCTGTGAAAGAGCATTCAGAAATATTTAATTATTGATTTGAATTATGTTTAGGGTATAGTTGGTGGTCATGGTGTATGATGTGTCTCTTATAACCTCTCTACACAACTGCTAACCTCAACCTTCTCGTGGTTTCCCCCGTTTTTCACAAATGAGGCAATGGCGACCGAGTGTTCAGCGGTATATCTGTTCCCCTTTAGCAGTACTGTACAGGAAATATTACGGTACACTTAGCAAAGCTGGCAAGTTCGGAGGCCTGCTTGCATTAAATTACCTTCGGTTCAAGGCAGCAATCCTGCCACCGAACTAGGACGCTCTGGTTTAATCTTCCACTGCGTCTGAATACTCATTGATTCGTGTATTTACAAGATTAGCCCAGGATAATAACAACAACAACAAGGTAACGACAATTGGCAAACGGAAAAGGATACGAGTAGGACAATGGAATGTAAGAACACTTTTTCAAGCGGGAAAATTTGCAATGCTGACAGCAGAATGTGTGAAACACTGCGTTATCGACATGAGAATAGACCCGCTCCATCACAAAGATTTGACGAAAAGAAATAAACTGACAATGCTACAAAACAAGAATTTATAGCCAAACTCTCCGAAATAGTAGTAGATAACTCAGATAGCAAGGAAGCCTGGGCATCTCTTAGTAGCTCTATATGTACTGTCTGTGACAATATATTAGGCAATAAATCCAGGAGAAGAATTGCAGAAAGACACCATATAAAAATCAAGATGCTTAATAAGAATAATCCACAGCGCATAGACGAACATACCCTTGAATATAACGCACTAAATAAATTAATAAGGAAACAAACGAGAAGCGACAAATTGGCATATTTTGACAAACTAGGAGAGAGTGCACAGGAAGCCGCCTCAAAAGGTGACATGAAAGTTCTTTACGACCTCACAAGAACTATTAGCGGAGGGAACGTTAAAATCAACAGCCACATTGAGGATGAAAACGGTAACATTGTTATTTCCAAAGACGAGCAAGCAAGAATATGGAAAGAATACTTTAAGCGCACGCTTAACACACCATTCCTTTGCAGGCGTAAAGCAGCTAACCATCCGAAATCGGCACAATACATGTAGACAAATAGATACGAACCCTCCTACAATAGACGAAAGAGCAGAAGCAATCCGTACCCTCAAAAAAGGCAAAGCACCTGGGAACGATGGATTAAAAGTAGAATGGTTTCAAGTAGACGTACGCCTCATGGCCACTAAATTGGTGGATATTTTAGAAAAAACAGTTTGGATCACTGAAACAGTGCCTAGGACGTGGAAAGGCAACAAGAAAAAGTGCTCCAATTGGAGAGGCATCTCACTTCTACCAACTGTTATGAAGGTACTGAATCAAATCATACTGGGTAGAATTGCAGAACACGTAAACAAGCTTATTAGGAAAAATCAAGCCGGGTTTCCTCCAGAGAAATCGTGCACTGATCTTATCAACACAGTACGCATATTGATTGAACAATCTGCAGAATTTAATACTCCACTATACATAGCCTTTATCGACTATTTAAAAGCCTCGTCAACATCATCAAGGCCAGCTACGAAGACTCCACTAGCCGTGTTCTACACAACGGACAGCTAAGCGAGTCTTTTGCATGTAAGAGCGGTGTTAAGCAAGCATGTGCGCTTTCTCCGCTGTTGTTTATCAACGTCCTGGATTTAGTCCTTAAAGCTGCAGAAATCGAAAACATAGGACTCAACTGGAAGATGCACAGAAAATTGAGCGACCTGGAATACGCCGACGATGTAGCACTGCTAACGAATCGCTGTACCCAACTAGACAAACTCACTGTGGAGTCTAAAAAAGTGGGATTGAATATTAACTGCATGAAGACCAAGAGCATGCGATTAAATACCGCTACTAGCACCCATCTTATAATCGAAGGTAACGACATCGAGGAGGTTGAACGTTTTGAATATCTTGGTAGTCAAATACCAACAAGCGGGGGAACCCATATCGATATAGCATACAGAATTCAAAAAACCAAGACCGCATTTGGGTGACTACTTCTGGAGAGCGAAGCATGTCCACCAGAAGACGAAAATAAAAATATTTAACGCTTGTGTTAAATCTGTCTTGCTATTTATATGGCTGTTAGATTGGGCATACTACAACTACAAACATAAGGAAACTACAAACGTTCATCAACCGTAGTCTACGTACTATTCTGCGAATCTGGTGGCCAAGAACTATTAGCAATCAGCGACTCTGGCAAATCTGCGAGCAAGACCCAATTGAAATTGTGATACGGAAACGAAAGTACGGCTGGCTGGGACATACCCTTCGCAAAAATAACGACGAAATACCCCATGCCATATTGGAATGGAACCCTCAAGGGACGAGGTCCAGAGGAAGACCGAAATTGACGTGGAGACGAACTGTTGCGGCTGAAACAAGAAAATCTATGAGCGAACTTCGCGCATTATCACGCAATAGGATCAGATGGAAATTCTTTGTGAATCAGCTTTGTGAATAGACTATGTTTATAATTTCTTTAAATTGTAAATACGTCATAAATAATAAATAATAATAGTTGGTAGACATAGAGCATTTCAACTTTGAAACCGAAAAATTTGTATGGGAGCTTACGATCCAGTAATCCTAGGGTCGTGAAATGTATACGTTTGTTGAATATGGATTAGACACTTGTACAGTTCAAATTTTATTTTGATAATTCGCCTCATTGAGGTGATCAAGAATATATATACTTTATGGTTATGGCAGGTTTTAATGTTTTTTATTGATGACTTCCTGTCACACACGTTGACAAAGAAGGATCGTTCACTGCACATAGGGCCCTCGGCATATATATTTTGACATGTCAAAAACTCCACTTTTATTCGTTTTACTTCAAATCAATCTAAAAAAAAATAATGTTGTTGCCCTATGAGCTTAGCTGGGCATTTGATTTTGTGGTGCAGACCATTGGTCCATACCCTGTCAAAGGTCTGCCTGAAAATTCAAATATCTTAGAGAATGTGGGCAGTAGGCTTACCGCTCTATAAGACGCGATAATGTCCTCTTATTTACCATGTTTGGGATAATTACGATTGAAGCACACTTCCTCTGGGCATGGAAGTTTCAGATACGCAATATGGTATTGAACAGCGTTATGAAGAACAATACTATCTTAAAGAGGAGGGATTTAGCCACTTTAGCATCCGTCTTGTCGTGTCCTGGACATTTCTAGGATTTCTGCCCCCGGATCTGCAGCCTAACTTTAGTGGGAGTGATGTATTTTGTGGAGCATGGATCCAACATGTTATTTTTTTACAGGGCTTCGATCGTTTTTTTGATAACTGAGGGGTCGGCGAATTGCAGAAGTGAGCCTTTGTTCTCTAACTCATCTGCAAATATCTCAGCTCTTTCAGATCCAGTTATTATTAGAATCTTTGATTGGGGCATGTCTGTGTGGCTGCTCCTTTATACATTTAGTGGCCCTCCATAAGTAAAATCCAACTTTTTTGTTCTTTTATAATAATACTGATGACAAGGCCAGGGAGGCACGCATTGTTGTTCACTGAAATTTTTTATGTGTCTCTCCGTTTGTCCTAAATAAATGGCAGTGGGAAGTAAGAATAAAATACAAAATATGTATGTACGTTGAACGAATTAAAAACACAAACAAATGATTTTCAAATTGAAACATATCGTTCCTGCTCCTCATTTCTCAGTTCTGAAGAGTTTTCTTGAAAACAGATTCTTCTCGGTGGTTAAAAATGACAAATCTACTACATGGTCTATCATGGCAGGAGATCCTCAAGGCAGCGTCCTTGCACCTGCACATTATTCGCTGGTGAAATTCCCCCACCTAGATTGGATCCAGTGACAGTGGCTATATACGCGGATGATACAGCCATACTAGCCTCTTCAAACTGCACGCTGGAAGCTAGTCAACTTCTACAAAACTACCTAGATGATGTAGCCATTTGGTCGAAGCGTTGAAACCTGAGCGTCAATCATCAGAAATATGTCAATGTTCTTTTCACACTCGGACGTAAACGTTGTTCTGCAGTTCACTTCAATGGAAACTATCTACCACAAAAAAATCAACATTGCTATCTAGATAGCAAACTGACATGGGCTCAACATGTTAAAAGAATCCACTCTAAGTGCACTACATAAATTAAGAAACTTAATTGGCTTCTTAAAGAAAAAAGTAAACTGCGGCTTAGCAACAAAGTTCTTATATACAGGTCTATCATCACTCCTATCTGGTCATACGGTATCCAACTATAAGGCACTGCTGCAACATCACATTTGAGGAAAATCCAGGTTTTACAAAACCCTACGTTTAATAACTGTGGCCCCTTGGTTCATCCGCAATAAATCCCTTCATAAAGACCTAAACGTACACTTTGTCGGCGGCCAAATACCTTAAGACAATAAAGTACCCCGAATTTGTCATTTAAATTGCCTGCGTTAAGTACTTTTTAGGATTTTTTTTCTTTATGGACATTTTTATTTTTTGTTCGCCAATTTACTTGTGATCGAAATCACCATACCTTCTAATGTAGCTCAGGGAACAAAGCAAGTTGGTATAAAGGAAATTTACATAAGAAAATCGCGCGAAGAGCTTTTATATCATATGCAATTGTATAATATAACAAAATTTCAGCTCAATCGGATGTCAAAGAAGTGGTTCTAATTGAGGTTACAAGATTTGACAACAACCAAAGAAACTTATATTGTAATTTAAATAAAAGGTTTTAAGAAAGGGGAAATTAGTCGAAAATCACTCAAAAACCGCCAGGGGTGGATATTTCAGAGTGGAAACCTGTGATGAAATGGCAACAAGTTGTCAGCGTAAATGATGTTCAGCTGTATTCTTGCAAACACACAAATAGAAAACTGTGTTTTCATTACAACACAACCACCATTTTCCCTGTGGTTGTTATAATCAAAACACGTATTCGCTCAGGGTTCTTCAAATCACAGAGTTCAGCTTACCGTGGAAAGGCTATTACTCGCTTTGTTTCGTGTGCTATATTGTATTGTAAGTGTCTGCGCAAATTTTTGTACAAATTTAATATACTCTTTTATATTTTTAAGCGTATAGGGTATAAAACACGAATGAACTAACGAAGCAACAATCCACAACGAACACGAACAATTAAGTTCAATACAAAAACGACGAACAAGCACCTGTGCATGACGGTGTAACAAATTTACAGCTAAGATTTGTATGGATGCATGTGTGTGTTTTTGTGCTCTTACTGTGCGCTGTGTACAACACACACACGCAGCCGTGATACGTGGCTGCGGATCACTATGTTTTGCTTTGACATTGAATGAGTTCGAGAGAGTAATAAAAGACAGTTAGATGGCCGGCTATCTCTCTCACACTTGTTGTTTAGTGTTCTGGTGCTTGTTGTTTATTGTTCCTGAAAATAAAACTAAACTTCACTCACATACTCATGGAGAGTTTTATTGCAAATGTGAGAGAGCAAAACTGGCCACAAGTTATTATCATTCCAACTTGACCATTTTGTTTGTCTACGGGTCGGCAGGCACGAACAACAAATTGGTTTTTTAAACAGTTCAGCATTGACGTAAATTCTAACTTAACTCTGCAACGAAAAGACGAAAATAAGGCAAAACAAATATTTCACACAGTAGCTGATGACCAAAACAATTCCAAAGCTATTTGCTGGTTTTTTGTTGTCCCTATTTTGTCTTTTCTTTATTTTGTTTAAGCTTTAAGACTGTTTCCTTTTTTTGATACTTAAGGTAGGAATTCACACATCAAATTGTGTTTTGATGCGTTGCCCATCGACTATTTCAAATTTCGTTCGTGTAATGGAAAACTTTTAATTTTTAGTTCTCGGTGAAGGCAGCGATTGAGTGCACACAAGGAATGTGCAACTTGCTTGTTGTCTTCCACCGAGAAGGCAATGCTTGGTATGTTTCAATGATGGAAATGAAATTTCCGTGTTCGTTTTCCATTTTAATGCTAAATTAAATGTTTCTTTTAAAAACAAACAATAAACCGTAATATATAATAAGAAAACAAAATCACAAACAAAACAAATAACAATAAAATAATTATTGAATATTTCGCCAGCAACAACACTTTTAAAATTAAATATTAAAATATTATTTATGTTATTTTGTTTCTTTTTGTTCTTTTTTATGATCTTGTTTTATGTTCTTTCCGTAATCACCAAATACCATTTCTTTTTTTTGTCCGCATACAGCACACTAGTCCATTCACACAAAGGTTTCATAATAATGAGTTGATTTGTCCATCGACACATAAAATGTATAGCTTTCAATTGCAAAAAATAGAGAGAGCGATTTGAAGAAAAATCAAAATTTTTTGATTTTATGAAATCATTTCATCAGACGCAAAACACCCCCAACTACATGTCAAAAAGCTTTCGTTCTCTTAAAAAGAGCAATTTGAAGAACGATTTGATGAGTGTATTGCCAGGTGTAGTAATTGTCCAATCTGATGGGTTTAAATGAAAAAAAAAAAAACAAGACAAAGAGCCTAATATTGTGATTATTTTTCCAGTGTTCTGGTGCTGTTGTGTACATGTTTACCAAATTCCAATTTATTAAAAAAACCATATACATTTAACATTATAAATCTATGTATTCATCAGCTCTCATTTATAATATTTTTACTTTTCTATTAAATTCGCATACTTTACTGCTTATTTCATTAATTCTAAATTATGTACATTATATACATACATAAGTATTCAATTGCATACGATCCTAATACACTATGTACATTACCAAATACTTCTTTCATTCTCACCCTCTCTTCGAATTTTACTATTGTTATTCTTTGCGTTTGTTTATGTGTTAAGGTAGGAATACACACATCAAATCGCTTTCTTTTTGAGAGAGCGAAAGCTATTTGATGTGTTGATGGGGGTGTTTTTGCGTTTTGGTCAAAATTTTAATAAAATCAAAAAGTTTTGATTTTTCTTCGAATCACTCTCATTTTTGCATTTAAAAGCTATTTTATGTGTCAATGGCGAAATCAACTCATTATTATGAAATCTTTGTTGTGAATGGACTAGTGAGCTGTATGCGGACAAAAAAAAAAAAAAAAAAAAATAAAAAAGGTATTTGGTGATTACGGACACAACATAAAACAAAATCATTAAAATGAATGAAAAGAAACAAAATATCAATACAATATTTAATTTTGGAAGTGTTGTTGCTCGTGAAATATTTTATTGTAATATGTTTTGTTTGTGATTTTGTTTTTGTTTTCTTATTATATATTACGGTTTATTGTTTGTTTTTAAAAGAAACATTTAATTTAGCATTAAAATGGAAAACGAACACGGAAATTTCATTTCCATCATTGAAACATACCAAGCATTGCCTTCTCGGTGGAAGACAACAAGCAAGCTGCACATTCCTTGTGTGCACTCAATCGCTGCCTTCACCGAGAACTAAAAATTAAAAGTTTTCCATTTCACGAACGAAATTTGAAATAGTCGATGGACATCGTATCAAATAGCTCGATTTGAATAACGATTTTATGTGTGTATTCCTACCTTAAGTCTTACACGCATCGATCTTATAGTTTATTTACAGTGCTTAAAAACTAAATTACTTTTTTGATCAGATGCAAAAGGTGATTATATCCTACAACAACCACACGAAAAATGCCGCAGTTAAGGAGTTGTTTCTTTTCAAAAAATGTGATGGAAAATGAGATTATTCATTTTGATCACCTTATTAATCACCGGAGTGATTTCAGTGATTTTTGTTGCGTGCCAAAATAGTAAATTTCAAATTGTGAACTTTTTAATAAAACACGTTGTAGGAATGAAAAAGAGAACTGCAGTGTATGCAAATAATACTGAATCATATATTTTCCACAAATTTTACTTTTCAACCTAGCGCAACGTGCGCGTACGTATCATCTGTATGTACATATAACCAAAACAAACAAGAGCTGATTCTAATAAAAATATAAAAGTAATCACTGTAAACACCAGATTAAAAATTTACATTACGCACTGTAAATACACTATTAGTTAGTTCCGTCTAAAGAATTACAAATCAATTTCAATCAACGTATATTTATTTGTACATATTTGGAATGTGGTACATATACATACATACATATGTATGTATGAACTTACAAATATACATTCCTTCAATCCAGTTTAATTCATTTCTTCTGTGTTTTTGCTTTCTGCTTTTACCTCCAGGTGACAATTGCGCATAAGTGAGCACAAGTATTTGCACAATCTGAACTCAAAGCGTTTTGTCCTTGCATATGTGTGTATCTGACTGAGTCTGTATCTATTTCTTGTTCGTTTTTATGTTTTGTGCTCATCTCGTACTCGTAGAATGAAAACTATCTATAATCACACATGCATACGGTTGTGTACAATAATTTGTTGAAAATCTTTGGCTTCTCTTTTTGCTCCATCCCCTTTTTTCTAAAGTTCTCCACTACTTTTTAATGTTCTTTAATTGTGGGAATAATTTGACAGGTTATGCTTGCCTTCCATTTCCTTCCCCAGGTAGGTGCAGATTTTTTTTTCTGTATATGCATACATATGTATGTATATATGTATATATAAATGCATACATACGAGGCCTGTTAAAAAAGTAAGAATTTTATTTTTCTCGGTACACGTGGTAGCGATTATCGATTTTTTCATTATCAGCCATTTTGCATTATTGGTCTTCCTATTCTAAAGACATTGATCAAAGAGTGAGTTTGTATTAATTTTTTTGTAAAATATGAAATTAAGTGCACTTAAAATGTTGTCTGTGATATATTCCTAGTCTATAAGTGGTACAAACACTTCATAGAAGGTCGAGAAAATGTTAACGGCGATGCGTTGAAAACTTTGAATCATTGAGGAAAACTGTTATAAAGAGTCGTCGAAGCACTATTAGAGAAATTGCTGACTCATGTCATGAAATTTTTTCAGATTATTTGGGCATAAAGCTTGTGCCAGCGAAGTTTGTTTCAAAATTGTCAAATATTGAGCAAAACGAAGATCCAAAATTGCTGATAAGGGTCATAATTGATGACGAAACTTGGGAATAGGCAAAAATATTTTATATTTAAAAAGAAACTAACAATGCAAAATGGCTCATAATGACAACATATGTTGGGGATATGGAACCAATATAGCGAAAAAAAAATTCGAAAATCAAATTTACTTAGCCCGCGTAAATTCAAAATTCCCGATACTTTTCGAACAGACCTCGTATATGTGCGTCTTTATAGTTTAGTTTCAGCATATTATCCGTTATTAATTTATTTTTTGCTGGAGACCGGTGTTTTTGTTATTGATCTTACGAGTTCCTTTCTATAAATATGTATGTCTGGATGTAAGTTTGTATGTTGCACATTTATTTAATGTATTTTTTGTTTAAATAACTTTTTCTGTATTTGTTATTGATAATTACGAAGTAGTGTTGGTGGTTTCTGCTATATTTTGCCAAAATAATACTTAAGTAACTTCAATAGTATAACAAAAACAATAATAACAAAGCCTACATTGGGTACGTCGCATCACTAAGAAATACTTGTTTTACCTGTTTGTGTACCTACTAACGTCCTAATACTGTTGTAGCGGATTCTGCTAACTTGACTGAGAGAGTTCCAATAAGAACAGAAACAGCACCGTCCAAGAGATAATAGTGATTGAAATATGATGAGATGGATGAGGATACATACCATATGGCTGTACATATGTGTATATACATACGTAACATACATACTAACATACGTAAGTATATATGTACATCATTTATATAAACGTTTGTCCCACCTAGGCATGACCGTCGTGACATCAAACGATATGGGGAAACATAGCCATTTTATTGTATTAGGTATTCCTCTGGACGGTTGTTTGCACAGTTCGGGTCGAATCTAAACTTTTCATGTTGATATAACCACCACAGCACACCTGAGTTCGGGAATGTGTTGTTTGAACCGCTTCCATGCTGTATTCACTCCACACAAAGTACAGTTCATTTTTATTTGTATGATTAATCCGGTTTGAATGACAACCAACAATTTGTGGTTATGTCTTATCAAGAATCTCTCTATCAATTTATTTTCATTTTATTTTACATTAATTTTTTTTTTAACTTATTTTCATTTTTTTCCAACTCTTTCTATATACAAACGTCCAAAGCAACATCATTCCTTTACCATTTTCTTACTAAATTCATGTGTAGTTTCTGCATGCTGCACTCTTGCTAATAAAAACTTCCTCTCCCTTTCGTCTTGCTTGTTGATGTATTTGTTTCTTTTACTAAAAAACATAAAAAATAAACAGATTTTTTGTAATGGCAAGGGTGACATAAACATACTGTAAAGATTTGTAAGATAACCAAAGCAATATTCTTCAAAACCGAAAATAAGGGAAGTAAAGTAGAAAACAACGTCTTACTTTTTTGGGTTTCAGTGAGAAGGTAAAATAATAGCGTCCGATCCTATCTGTGCTCAATAGTACTTTCTGAGATCAAAAGTTTGTTTACGTTTGATCTCTTTAGCAATCAATGAGCAAGAGAAGTAATTTTAATTGGGAACCCAAGCTTGATAGAAAAGCAGCGCAGTGCTGTTCATAATTAATTAACAGAAGAATTTAACATTAAATTAAAGATACAATATACTAGTAAGAAATAGACGGACAGACGGACCTGGCTAAATCAATTCGTCTAATCGAGCTGATCAAGTATATATGTATATACTTTATGTGGTCTCTTTTGTCTCCTTCTGCCTGTTACAAACTTCATGACTTATAATACTATTCACTGCGTGAAGAGTATAAATAACCTAAACACATATACTTAGTCAAGAATCACTTTTTACACTAGAAAAAATATGAATGATTTTTTCGGGGATTTTGATACAATCGTTTCCACTGTGTCTAAAAACATCTAGTTTTTTCTCTAATTATATGGTATTTACATAGACGCTGCATGAAGACCCCTTAGATTATATAGTGAGTGTCTTTCACACAGGGCTTTCGGCATCGTGAACAGCTATTTTTTGTTTTGGTTACTCATGCAAATGCAACGTTGTGGCTAATTGTTAAAAATTAAAACAGAAAACGTGTGGAAAATACATGATTTAAAAAAATTTGCAATGCAAGCAACTAATTGTTGCAACTCCATTTTTTAACACTGCTACGTAGTTTATTAAAATTATAAGAAAACAATCACAATTTGAAATATGCCAAAATCTTCATCAGCTGTTTTATGTCGGTGCGCAACAAAAAAGCGAAGAAATGGAATCATCATAAGTTGTTTTAAGTTGGCGCGCAACAAAACTCATTTAAAACTTTGACAGAACTTGCCCAAAAAAGTGGCAGTATTGCTGCGAGTGGCCATTCGTTGTTCTGAAACTTGCGCCAATGTTGCTTCTAATTTATAGCCTATTCCACAGGGAAAATTAAAATTTGTAGTTGTTGGTGTATTGAACTCGTCTTTCTTGCCAGTTTGGCCATAACTCGGTCTTTTGCGATGTTCACTCTGCGAAATGTTGGCAACTTTTTGGTATTGTTGCCAACTTTTTAGTCGACTTTCGACTGTCTTCATCACTTCTTGTTGCGCGCCAACATAAAACGGATGATGGTGATTTTAGGAAATTGCAAATTGTAAACTTTTTGTTCAAATTTTAATAACATACGTACCAGGAATGTAAAAGGGAACGGCCACTCTGGCCAAAAAGGTGGCAACATTTGTTAACGAGTTGGCAGTAAAATGTACGTTGGCATAGCAATCACGTTCAAGGCTGCGTGGACGTTGTTAGTTTTTTTTTTCATCAACAGCCGCCAGATATTGATTTTCCTGTCGTTATTCTGAAAAATACCAACGTCCACGCAGCGTTGAACGCTGGTGCTGCGTTCGCTCAATGTGAATGGGCTATTATAATCCTAAATTTATTGGCACTGCTTATTTTATTTGTTTTGAAAATATTGAGATTTTGTTTTGCAATCAAAGTATTTTTACAAATATCATAATTTCCACTCCCTTTCTTGCCAAGCACTCCTAAGTTATGATCAATAATTTATTGTACAAAATATAATGGTTTGAAAGATATGTATGAAGACTTTTTCATTATAGTCCGGAATCATTTTGGTTTAATCGGGAAAAAGTTAAGAAATTGCATTAATCGGTTTTACTGTTAAATTTGGGTGCATTTAAAGAAAAGAGCTCATAAATAATTTAAACAATAATATTGGAAGATTGAGATAAGATGCCCAGATGCTTTGGTTTAGCGCAGTTATTTACTTCCATGATGCGTACATGTATTAAATTTTGAAATGCTTTATTTCAACCACCATTTTTTTTGTAAAAAGTTCTATTAAAATTAATAAATAAACGTAAGTTGTTAAAAATAAAAACAAGATATTACAATTTGAAATTCACTAAAATCTTCATCAGCAGCAAAAAAGGTACAATACTAAATAGCTACCAACTTGCATGAGAAAAATCGCCCTACAATAATGGGAGTAACCAGTCCGAAAAATACGTATCATAGTGTATAAATTTTGACCTTGATTCGAATCACATTCTACAACAACAAGTCCTCAATTACTTAATTTTCCCCTTTGTTGATGTCAAATGTTATTTAAAGCAATGCACTATGGTTCCAAAGTCGATTATTTTGGCATAAATTCTAAATTTAAAGCTAGAGAGCTAAAATTTTGTTCTTAGTTTTTTTTTACCGCGCGTTGCACATTTGTTGGAATCAGCCGAATCGGACCACTAGGGGGTACCTCCCATACAAACCCCAAGGTCAAATTAATGTTCTTATTAGAAAAACTTTCTTATTTATAGTTCGATCGAACTAAAATTTGGGCGCTATGTGTGAATTTCAAGATCTAAGGACTACCAGGGGTGGTACCCTCCATACAAACCCCAAATTAATGTTCTTACTGGAGCAACGTTTTTATTTATGCTCCAATTAAATTAAAATTTAGACACAATGAGTTTCTAAATGATCCTTACAAACCATATAAATTTCAAGATCCTCGGACCCATAGGAGGGGCATGAAGAGTATTATATTTTAAATTGAATAGTATTTTACATACAATATTAATTGGATATTAGTATTAAGTAAATTCTTGCTCTTTATTTTGTATTTGCTTGTAAATTCAGCATCTAAATTAAAAAGTATTCATTTTATTATTGCCATCCGAGAGAGGATCCATATTGCAACTAGATGCAAAAGAGGGAACGTCCAAAAGTGCATTGACATCCTTCGGACGAGGCATGTTTTTATTTTGAGTTTTTCTTTTATTCAGGCATAAGCTAGATATAAGTGGATCGGTAGAGTCCATAGCTCTATGAAAAACGTTCTCCATATTATTCTTTCGAATATTTTTCCGTGCGTGCATTTTTCGATCAAGCTTAAGTAAACTAGCTAGAAACAGCTTTTAAAATTGTCTGGAAATAGTGGAGGACATCGGCATCTAAATTTAATATTGACGATAGGATTTCAATGTTGGCAAAGGCTCGCTGTGTTACCGTCATTCGAATTTCCACTTTCATTTTGTTTTGGCTTGTTGACGTGCAGGAAAAGCTATTCCCAAAATCTGCGTTGAATCTCCCGTTTACGCGCCATCATTATAACTTTATCGTGCGGATCTCTTATATGCCACTTTCTTAATTCAATCCCATAGGGTACATTAAGCACGAATTCTAAGAAACGAATCCATGCGTGTAGGGGACTCACACCATATTGAAGAGACCCAGGCTTAGGTTTAAGAATTTTTGCATTCATGTCAGTAATTCAATCATTCGTCTTCGAGCAGTCTTACTGATAGGACGTTTACCTCGCAGCTAATAAATTTTATTTTATTTTCTACTTATCAAAGCCTAACAGCACCAATAATGACAGCGAGAAATGCTTACTTCTCGTTTGTCGCTAATGATACCAGGAAGCAAAACAAGGGTTCCTTATTAACCGCTCAGCCGCCCGTAGAAAGACCACGATCTTGCTCTCCTGTTCTGTCTTCTAGTACAGTAAGCACTAGTCACTCACTCCCATGGAGTGCCCAATGCCCTTCCCCTCAACCACCTTTACATTCAAACCCAGAAGCAACTGTGTTAAACACTGCAACAATACAACACAAAGCACAGCTTTTACTTCAACAGCTAATGCAGTTTTAGGAACAACAAGAGTGTTCTCAGCTACTGCTTCGATGGCGTCATCACATGCAGTTACTGTAACAACAACAAACACCCAAACATTTAGTAGCGATATTAACAACCCAAAACCAGAACAAGCAAGCAATAGAAAAAATTCTCCTTCGCAAGCTAAAGCAATCAAAAAGACAACTGTATCACCAGAAGGTAGTCAAAATCAGAGCATATAAAACGGGACTCTGGAAAATAAAGCGGCAGTGTAGACAGGCATTGACCGCTACATACAAATCCACAATAAGCGTAAAACTAAGCCCGCAAAAAATAATAATGCTACAAAAAAAAAAAACGATTTTGGAAAGTAATAGGTTCCAACTACTTGCTGAAAAGGATGCATCTACCAAACAAGATGACAAAAACTCATCCAAACCTAAAACCGCGAAACCTCCCCCAATATATGTTCGTGAAGAAAGCTCGAATAGGCTGGTAGGTGCTATCCAAAAAATAGTTGGCAATAATAACTTTCATATTGTCCCTATTACCAAGGGTAATATAAAAGAAAATAAGGTCCAAATTTATACGGAAGCAAACTACAGTTCTGTAACTAAGTACCTTAGTACGTTGAAAATACTGTACGCCACAAACTGAACGCTAGAGCAAATAATGGATGTATTATGTATGATTTAGCTAATGAGTTCCATCGTGTAAATGTGTTTGTACGTTCTTTTAGGTCAATGGCTGATTAATGTCACCGTCCTGAAAATACAACTTTATAATGCTTCTGTATGGACTCTTCATTGGATCCGTTGGCATATCTTTTGTTGTTTCCTAATGGTAATATCGGTTGGCATGTAAATATTTCACATAACATTTCCTATACCACTAATGCTCATTCTCCTCGAAACAAAGTTACTATGTTACAGTATACATCGTCTTGCTATTCGTGATGATTTTAGTCTTCTTCATTCTTCCCAAAAATTATTTCTTCGATGGATCGTTGATATGAATATTCGAATTGAAAGTACCAGATTACATTTCATTTTCATTCAAAATCATAATGTTTCTGTTTTGGACTCATTATTAGATCCGTTGGCATATTCTTTGTTGTTGGCATGTAAATATGTCACATAGCATTGCTTCTATGTACTACTAATTCTCATGCTCCTCGAAACAATGTTACTATATTATTGTATACATATTATCGTCTTGCTATTCGTGATGATTTTAGTCTTCTGCATTTTTCCCAAAAATTATTTCTTCAATGGAGTGTTGATATATACGTTTGAATTAAAGGTACCAGATTACATGTTATTAAACAGTATCGGGCTATTCTACGTGCTGGCCTTTATAATAACTTAAGTTCTTTTATAAATCAAAATTCAAATGGTAATGATTCTAGAGTTGGTCACAAAGTAATTTTGTTTTCCACATTCAGAGGTTCTTCACGAAATATGTTCCAGAATTACTTAGATGCTGTGTGTATTGTAGAGCGAAAGAGAAAACCTTCTTTATTCATAACTATGACATGTAATCCAAATTGGCCCGAAATTATCGAAACCTTAAATGGGGCTCACTTTCGACCTAATATTGTTGTTCGCATTTTCCAAATTAAATTGAATGAATTGATAAACTTGATAGGTAAAAACCAGATATTTGGTAAAGTTATGCTATTTATTTATTTATCTATATATATAAAAGAAAGTCGTGTTAGTTACGCCACTTATAACTCAAGAATGGCTGAACCATTTGCTGAAAATTGGTGGGGAGGTAGCTTAGAACCAGGAGACGGACATAGGATAGGATAGGTTTTTTTTCGTCCGTCCATCAAGTTCATTCATTCCTTTGCTTTATGTTGCTAGGCAGAAAACAGTATATAAGAGACTTCAATATTGGAGATGCTTGTAATAAATAGTACATCTGCTTAATGCTTTATGTTGCTAGGCAGAAAGCAGTATATAAGAGACTTCATTATTAGAGATACTTTTATTAGTACATCTGTTTAATGTTTTATGTTGCTAGGGAGAAAGCAGTATATAGAGACTTTATTATTGGATATTCTTGCTATTTGTAGATTTCAAATTTAATATGCCGTATGTTAGTATGAATGTATGCAGTATATAAACGAAATTAACGAATAGTGGTGGCTAATTTTTCGTTTAAAGTCTTATAATTCTTAAACGATTTTTAACCAATTTGGCTTAAGTAGTGGATTGAGAGCAGATGAATGCATACTTACCTGGCGTAGGGACTACCGTGATCACGAAGGCGGTTTCCCCAGGGTGAGGCTTGGCCATTGCACTTCGGTTGAGTTGACCCCTGCGATTATTCCTAATGTGAATAACTCGTGCGTGTAATTTTTGGTAGCCGGGAATGGCGTACGCGCCGTCCCGACTTTAAAAGATACATAATTGAATGCAATTTTATGTTAATAGTTAATGCTGAAATCATAATAAACTGAGTTGAAATTAAGAGAACAAGGAATCATGGTTTCATATTTAAGAACTTGAAGTACAACATGTTTTATACATAGTAGAATTAAAGACGGGTAATGCAGAGTTAAGGAATTTCGACAAAGTAACCTTAATATTGTATTGTATTTGTGTGGAAATTAAACCATACATGCTTTCACCCTTTCTGAATACAACAATAATCATGCCCTTCAAGCAACTTTTTTATGGGCGCTACCTCTTCCAGTAATCAGAGAGATCTGATTTTAACATACCAGATAGTTAAACCTATTAGATCGATAGCTGGTTTGTATGGCAGCTATACGATCCAGTTATCCCACTATCTTGAAATTTGGATGGTTGGTGGCTATACATCAGAAACTTATATTGTCGAAATTTCAGTTTGATCGGACCATACAAAGCACCATTAATATTCAGGTTCTTATTGGAAAAACTTTTCTGTTTTTTGTTCTATCGAACTGAAATTAAGACACATTAAGGTTTTGATATGGGCGCGGTACATTTGTTGGAATCAGTCAAATCGGACCACTAGGGGAGTACCTCCCATACAAAACTCAATCCGGTACGGAATCCTCCGTGAACGAGTCTGACTCAGACTTGGCCCATTTTTGTTTTAATAACTGAGCATGAACAGGGTACGTAGCAACGCACGCCGGGTAACGCTAGTTTATTATAAAACTAAGATTATAATTATAAATTATAACTTAGATATACTACGAGCAATAGCGACAAAGGCCTTCAGCTCGGAAAGCTATTTGAATAATACAATAATATTAATTAAATATTTATAATATACAAAATTAATACAACTAAACTATTTATACTTATGATTAGGATATAATAAAATAGTGTTTGGTATATAAAGATTAGAAATAAAAAATTACAATGGGTGACTTAGATTAAATTGTATAAATTAGATGTTTTTAAGAATTGTAAAATGAGTTTAATATTTTGAGGCGTAGGGTTGGAAAGGATGGAAAGGGGATCTGTATTTGAGAAATATAAACTACGTATTGGTTGGGTTTTTGGGCATTAAACTAGAATATGATTGAGAGTTGAGCTTTCAATACAGGAACAAATGGGGTTCGGTGGTGATGGGATGAACAAGTGTCCATGGGATAGTTTGGTATGACCTAGGCGAAGTCTTAAAAACTTTATCACGTCCAGTCTTCTGATCTGTGGTACATTTAGGGTGTTGCAGGTATAAATTATTCTATGAATAGTAGAAAGCACCTTAGCTTGTTTTTAGATTTAGCTATTTTCCGGGTTAGTAAGCCTAAGGGGGAATCATTGCTTCGGAAAAGTGTTTTGGATAATTTGGCACAGTTTAAGTTTCTTTCGAGATCCAATGTAAAACAATCTGGTTCAAAATAGAGATTATTAATTGGGGTAGTATGAAAGGCACCAAGTGCAAAGCGTAAAGCAGAGTTTAATTTAGTTTTAATTTTATTTAAAAGTGTTTTGGGAGCGAATCCAAAAATCGGCAAAGCGTAAGTAAGTTTGCTTAGAAGAAGTGTTTTTACACAATTAAATTTAAAAAAAAGTGGTCTCCTCAAGCACATATTTTGTTGACTTTGGAAAATGATGATAGAGTTGATAGTATTGAAATTATTGATAAAATTGTTTCTGCTGAAATTCCTGACCCTCATACTCATCCAAAATTACATAATTTAGTAAAAAGTCATATGATTCATGCGGTATTCTTAATCCTAATTCAGTAAGCAAGCGAGAAGGAATATGTTCTAAAAATTTTCCTAAACATTTCTCAGAATGTACTCATGATAGTATGGTTATGCAGAATATGTACGTCGTGATTATGGTGTTTCAGTTGATGTTCGTGAGCATAGTGTTGATAATACAATTGTGGTCCCATGCAATCCATATCTTTTAGCTAAGTTTAATTGTCATTTGAATGTTTTAAGTTAAGAGTGTCAAATACATTTACAAGTACGTTTATAAAGGGTATGATTGTGCGACTTTAGAATATGGTGTTGAGAATATTGGGCCGAATGATATCGTGATAGATCCGAAATTTCTTAAATGGTAGATTTGTTAATTCCACTGAGGCTGCTTGGAAGATATTTGAATTCCCAATGCATTATCAGTCTCATACAATTGTTTGGCTTGGCTGCCACCTGACAGGAAGGCAATATACTTACTTTAGAGAAGGAAATGTGGAAGAAGCCGTAGCTAATCCTCCTGGAGCCAAATTATTAGCATTATTTGAATTGAATACAAACATTGCTTCTGCAAATGTATTTCTGTATATTGAAATTCCAGATTATTTCGTGTGGAATGGTAAAGCAAAGACGTGGGCAGTTAGACAACTTAGGACAGAGAAAGTTACTTCTCGAATGTATGTTGTATCTCTTAAAGATGTCGAGTTATTTCATTTACGGTTACTTATATTTCACGTTCGTGGTGCCAAGTCTTTTGAGGATTTACGATTCTATAATGGGGTTGTGTATCCTACTTTTGTGGAAGCATGTCACGGGTTATTGCATGTCGCGGGTTATTGCATCGATCGACAACGAATGGCCTGAATGTTTAAATGATAATTGCGAGAGAGATTTGGGTTTACTTGAGGATTTTGGAAAGTAATAGGTTCCAGCTACTTGCTCAAAAAGATGAACCTGTTAAAAACGATGACAAAAACTCATCAAAACCTAAAACCGCGAAACCTCCCCCAATATATGTTCGTGAAGAAAGCTCGAATAGGCTGGTAGGTGCAATCCAAAAAATAGTTGGCAATAATAACTTTCATATTGTCCCTATTACCAAGGGTAATATAAAAGAAAATAAGGTCCAAATTTATACGGAAGCAAACTACAGTTCTGTAACTAAGTACCTTAGGGAAACTAAAAGAAATTATTATGCCTAACAGCTTAAAAGTAGTACAGGGCTGGTAGTTGTAATTAAGGGCATTGAACCCTCTGTTGATTGTAGCGATATTTAGAGTGCACTGGAAAAAAAGGGTTTGAGGTCAAAGTAGTGATTAATATTTTTAATAAATATAAAATTCCACAGCCATTGTACAAAATTGAGTTGGCTCCAAAGTTGTAGCACTTAAAGAAAAATGAAGTGCATCCCATTTACAACATTAAATATTTACTTCATCATAGGGTAACTGTGGAGGAGCCTCACAAACGAGTAAATTCTTTGCAAAGCACAAATTGTCAGGAATTTGGCCACACGAAATATTATTGCACCCTTCGTCCAGTATGCGTAGCTTGTGGAGACTTGCATGAAACCGCAACCTGTAAACTACGTCGCGATAATCCTGATCTTAAAAAACGCAGTAACTGTGGGGGCAATCATACAGCCAATTATAGAGGTTGTCCTGTATATAAGGAGTTGAAGAACCGCTTGCAGTCAGAAAAAAATTTCGCACGTTTTAGCCGTGAGGCTAACCGTACGGAATCAACGACGATTATGTGTCCACCATCTAACATTCCCTTAATTTCAAATGTGTCGTATGCAGGTGCTCTGCGCTTAGGCGTTCAACAAGAAACTGCGAAAAAGATTGTGAGGCCTAAGGCTCCAATGTCTCAACATAATAAGCCAATCTCACAAAGCACCCCCAGTGTTGCAACCACAAAGTTCTTGTCAATCTATTTTTTTTTTTTTTTTTTGTTTGTTCCCGATTGGATATGTACTATTGTTTTCCTACATCTTATATCTTAAATATAAAAGAAAACACTAAGTACATTTTTAACAATAAGAGGGGAAAAGGCAGTGGACAATATCGAACATTTTCGAATTGTCACTTGAATAATGATCCTGGGTGTCTTAGGCCTCATTTTTGAAAGCTACTTGCGGCAGGCCAACAACCGCAAGATGCCTCTCAGCGCCACCCGTAACCTAAGTTAGGTCAGATCGACTGGTCTGCTTCGTTTTAAGCGTCTACGTCTAGACAATTCGTGAGATGGAAGGTCTGTTATTTCTAATTGGTATGTCGCTCTAATGTTTTGTGGTACCTTCTGCTAGCATTAATGATTTCTTCCTGAATCATATTAGCCGAGGTCTTGTGAATTTCATAGTTAGATATAAACCAGTCCGCATTAACTATTGATCGAAGTATTTTCGATTGTTGACGCTGAATGATGTTAATGTTAGTTTTCTTGGCTGTACCCCATAATTGCATGCCGTACGTCCATATAGGCTTAATTACACTATTGTACAATATATTACCAATTTCCCATTGGTTGATAACTTAGATCTACTGTTAAGAAGCGGGTATAGCTGCTTAAATTTTATTATTAGTTGATCTCTCTTTTTTTGGATATGATGTTTCCACGTCAGTTTACTGTCAATATGCATGCCCAGGTACTTTGCCACATTGCTTAATGGAATGTCAGTACCTTTAATTTTTAATTGTCTTGGCTGATAAGCTGTCCGTGTTGTGTATATCACTTGCGTCGTTTTTAGTTCATTCACTTTTATTTTCCGTTTATCAAACCAAATGCAAGCTTTGTCAAGAATATTCTGCAGCTTAGTTGTTGCTACAACTAAATTTTTATGGGAGTACATTAGTACTGTATCGTCAGCGAAGGTAGCAACCATTGCCAGCTATCTCCTGGAGTTGGGATGTCTGATGTGTATAAAGTATACAACATAGGACCAAGCACGCTTCCTTGAGGGATTCCTGCTCTGATCTGTCTTGGGATGTCTGATGTGTATAAAGTATACAACATAGACCAAGCACGCTTCCTTGAGGGACTCCTGCTCTTATATGTCTTAGCGTAGAAGATTCATCTTTACATTTAACGTAGAAATAGCGAGAGTCAATGTAGCTTTTAAAGATTTCAAATAGATCAGTTGGAAATACGGTCCTAATTTTACTCAGTAGGCCGTCGTGCCAGACTTTGTCGAAGGCCTTTTCTATGTCCAGAAAAACACCAACACAGAACTTTTTTTCATCAAGGTCCTTTAAAATTTTGTGAGTTACTCTGTGGACTTGCTGAACTGTGGAGTGACTTTGTCTAAACCCGAATTGGTGGTCAGGTATGATTCTGTTCACGTCTAGTATTGGTTGTATTCGGTCAAGTAGGAGACGTTCAAATACTTTAGAAAGTAAGGGCAATAGGCTGATTGGTCTGTACGAGGACGCCTTGGTTGGATCTTTGCCCAGTTTGGGTATGGCTATTATTTCAGCAACCTTCCATAAAGATGGGTAGTGCTTTAGTCTTAATATCGCATTGAACAAATTCCTAATAAATACGATTGCCTTCGCCAGGGAGCTCTTTGAGTAACTTTCCAGTTATTTGGTCATACCCTGGCGTTTTTCTCTGACTAGTGCGCTTTTCAATACAGTGCGTAACTTCATTGGTTGAAATCATTTTTGACTGTTGACAATCAGTGCGTAACTTCATTAGGTTGAAATATGGTAGTAACAGCGCTTGTCGGAGATGGAGTCTACCAGTAGTGCAAGCTTGGTGTTCTATTAGATTGGTTCGTAGCCCAAGTCCCATCCGATTTTAAAAGTCGGCCGGCTGGTGGAAGGTGCGATTTGTCATAGTTGGCTCTAGCCCAAGCCTCCCATCCTGAGTAGTTAGAAGTCAGATGTCGGCGATAATGTTTTTGTATAATTTACAAATAGTTCATTTTTAAAATTCCTTAGACTGATTTTCAAATCTTTGATTCCTTTGTTAAGTTTAGCTTTGTCATTGGGATCTCTCGTCCTTTGCCAGATCTTACGCAGTATGTTTTTGTTCGCGACTTGAGTTTTTATTGAGCGGGGGAAAATATAGTTGTCCTCTTTTGGATTAAGATCAGGCGTTGCTCTATTAGCTGCTTCGTTTATAATGTCATTCAAGTATATCACTGACTTTTCAATATCGTCAGGTTTTTTATAGAGGTACATTTATTGTGAGGCAATTGTCAATAAATTCTCTGTACGCCTCCTAGTCAGTTCTGAAATTATACATTTTGCACGCGGGTTGATCTTTTTTTATTGCGCAACTATATTCAACTTGTATTGGTGAATGATCGGAAGAAAGTTCAAGTCGGGAATCAATTTTGAAATGTGTTATATTCATGTTTTTTAATACACAGAAGTCTATTAAATCCGGTATTTTAGTCCGATCTGTTGGCCAATATGTGGGTTCACCTGTACTCAAGTGCATCCCCCCAATCGTTTGAATTGCACTTAGCAAGTTTTTCCGTTTGGTGTTTGTCAGCCTTGAACCCCAGTTTACATGTTTCGCGTTGTAATCACCTGCTACGAAGAACCAAGCTCTTTAAAGTAGTCCTTAAATTGAGCTGTTGAGATTGAGTGTCTAGGTGGGCAAAAAATCGCTGCTATTGTGAAAGGTCCATATTTGTCTTCTAATAGCAATTTGGTCGACTGAATGTGAGCGTGTTGATAATTTTCTAGTTCAACGTGTCTAGTATTGTTTTTAACAATGATAGCCGTGCTACCATGTCCTGAACCATCCGGGTGATTAGTTTTATATATTTTATATCCGGGAATGCTCAAGTAGTGATTACTTGTGCAATCGGTTTCGGAGATTAGAGCTACGTCAATCATATTGTCATTTAGAAATAGTTGGAGTTCAAGGATATGTTTGTGCAAACCATTGGCATTCCACGCAATAATTCTTAATTTATTGTCCATTTTGTTTGTCAAGTTTGGTTATCAGGATGGTGATTATATTCATCGTGTTAGTCACCTGTTGAATCAATTGCTTCATCATGATTTTAAGTTCAGCTGAATCGTCATTTGGCATAATAATATTGTTGTTTTGATGGGAGGAATTACTTTCTATGGTCGGATTCTCAGTTGAGATGACTTTAGATTTTTGGATTGGTCGGTTGATTGGCTGGGGTTTGGGAGTCGCAGCTGTAATTTGCGCGTAGCTTATACCATTCTCCACTTTACTGGACGTTATGGGCATTTGCTGAACTTTTGTGAGATCCGGCAATATTTTGGGTCGAAGGGCAGGAAACCGTTGGATTTTAAGGGTTTTGTATATTTCACAACCCTTGTAGTTGGCTGTATGAGCTCCACCACATAGAGCACATTTTATTTTAGTAGTTGACTCCATACAACAGTCGATTTTTTTTGTGCTTACCAAAACATTTGACGCATACTGGATCCCTGGTACAATAGTTTCGGGTGTGCCCGTATTTTTGGCAGTTGCTGCATTGCACTATCATTCTCTTGTTGTGGGGGGCCTCAAATTTAATTTTGGTATGTAGTAATGTCGTAATATTATAAATATTTTTATTGGTTGAACTACTTTTAAGTTCAATTGAGAACAAAGGGAGTGGTTTATTGGTTGTTCTTTGTAGGATATTATGTATATTTATAACTTCGTGGCCTAATATCTTCAGTTCGCGTTTTATGTCGTCGGTGTTGTCTGTTGATTGATGAAGGTGTCTCAACATAACTTTAAAACCTCGTTCATCTTTGGGCTTGAAAGTGTAATATTTCGTTTCTTTGGTTTTAAGTAATTCAATGATTTTTTTATAATGTAGGGGCTCTGCCGGTTGGATACGTACTTCATCATTGGGCAATGTTTTAAGTACGTAGTTATGATCTACAATTTCATACAGAGCATTATTAAGAATGGAGATTTCTTCTACCCCCTGCACATAAATAGGTGGTGGCTTATTAGCTTTTGGAGGTCGCTTGGAACCATTGTCCATAGTATTCTTCGCTTCTTCTAAATTGTCATCGTCGACATCTAAGATACCAAAATAATTGGAAGATGGCTTGCCAAGCCAGTAGTTAAGTGTGGTCTGCTTTTTTTTTTGTTTAGTTTTATTAGAAGATATGGTAGGTGACGCTTTGGTTGTTTTGGGCTTTTTGTTAATGTTTGGTGATTGATCAGTCGGTATGGCTGGTGATTGCGTTTTTCTATTTCTTTTATTTGAAGCTAACTGTTCAGATCCAGTTTTATTATTTGAGTTTTGTACTTTTGTGATAATTGTTGGTGTAGGCAAATAAGCGATCGAATCGTTGTTGTTGTTGTGGATATGAGTTTTGGGATTAGTTGTTGTTGCGGTAACTGCATACGATGACGCGATCGAAGCAGTTGTTGAGAAAACTGTTGTTGTTGGTGCAACCAATGAAGCTGTTGATGTACAAGCAGTGTTTTGTGTTATAGTTGTTGTAGTTGCTGATACAGTTCCAGCTTGGGTAGAGCTGGTGTTCGCGCTGTCTGAGCAAAGAACTGGAGAACAAGAACTTGCCCTGCGCTCAGGCGACTTGGTGGTTAAAAATGAGGATTCATTTTTGTTTTTAGGACAGGAAGAGACAAACGAGAAATATGCATTTCTTGTCGTCTTTGTTGTTGAACTGTTTTTTTGATGAGCAAAGCTCATCTTAACGATTTTGTTTTAGGTTCCTATTGATTTCTTTGTATGTTTTAAATTTTACTTCACTAATGCAATGATTTGCATAGAAAAGGGAACTAAAAATTAAAACAACAAGAAATTCCAATCAATAGAAATAAGTATGAAAAAAAAAAATTTTTTTTTCGATGCTAAGCTTAGGAGCGGAAGAAAGAAACACGTCTTCAATGTTCGAATGCCAGCAATGGAATGAATAATATTATGTTAATAACATTTTATTTTTAAGTTTGACAGTATTTTGTCATAATAATAAATAAATAAATAAAAAAGAAAGAGGTGTTTTGGGACACCCGTGTAGAGCGCAGCTCCATTCAGGACAAAATTTTTAATTATTATATTTATTTATTGAAAAATTTATGTTATAATTTTCTTTTTTGATTCATTTTTATTATTACAGGGCCAGCTCGCTAATCTGGATGCCTTTAAGCCGTATAATACAGTAGTCCAGATTGAATTTTTTTGACATGGACTACTCTATAGTCCAGATTAATTGCAGCTCTGTAATCCGGATTTTTTATTTAAATAATTTTTTTGTTGTATACAATGCTTTGTTTTCTCTCTTCTACTCGTAAAAGTTATGAATCATTGTTTTAAATGGAATTTTACAGCTAACGGTAAACAATTATTCTAACGAGTTATTCGTATTTTCCTTTATTGCAATTTAAGTCATTCAGTTTGTGATAGTCAACATGTAACATTATGTTATTATGTCGCATAAACGTGCACATAACACCATATCTTTAAATGATAAGTTTAAAATTATTTTAGAATTAAACAAAGGTAAAAGTGGAAAACATTTAGTGTCAGTGTATAAAGAAGGAATTTCCACAATTTCGGATATAAAAAAGAATGGTGCACAAATAAAGCGGTTAATATAGTTTTTTTTTGTTTTTTTAAGGTAGTCCTATTTTCTTTTTGTGTTTATAGATTTGCGGAAAACGCCGATATTGGTCTTCTATTAAAAAACAGAAAACCATTTAATAAAGAGAATATAAAGAGTTTGAGGAGCGATTATATTGTACACAGAAACGGGGTCGCAAACAGTTTCAAATGAGATTTAGCGCCAGGAAGGCATATCACTGTTTTTTAAGATGTATGGTGCCGACAAAGAATTTAAAGCAAGTGATGGATGGCTGCAAAAATTTAAAAAAAGATTTGCTGTTCGCAGCGTAAAAATATGCGGAGGGTCTTTGTCTAGACCTGACATAGTACAAGATTTTCAAAAAAAGTTATATGAGATTGTTGAAGATGAAAATTTACTAGACTGTCAGATTTATAACGCAGACGAATCTGCTCTATTTTGGAAAATGTTTCCTAATAAAATATTAGTCCATGCTAAAGAGAAGACCGCCTCAGGGAGAAAAATGAGCAAGGAAAGAATAACATTTCTGGTTTGCGCTAATAAATCAGATAGTTACAGACTGAATACCGCTGTTGTAGGCAAAGCTAAAAATCAAATTCATTTAAAAAGAAGGCGCCGATTGAATATTATTCATCCAGAAACGTCGGGATGACATCTTAAATTTTTTCTCAGTGCTTTCTAAACCTTTTGTACCACAAGTAAAGACATTTCAAACTACAAATAATCAGCCACACAAAGCTATACTTATTGTGGACAATGCTAGATGTCATGCTGAACCACTTGTATCTGAGTGCGGGCACTACAAAATTGTTTTTATGCCGCCTAACTGTACAAGCATTATACAACCTATGGGCCAAAATGTCATAAGAAGACCTTTTATTTGAATTAATCAATTCGACATTTGATGATTCCGATTTATTTTTAAAACATTTTACTTTAAAAGAGGCATGTGAACTCCTCGTAAAATCTTGGGAGAAAGTATTAAGTGACTTAAAAATTCTTGTTGGAAAAATATTCAATCACAAAGATGGATTTCCGAGGACAATCTTCCATTGGCGGTTATTCTTGAGAATGACAGTAATGCGGCAAATACAGATGCAAGCAATGAATTAAGTTTAATGGCAGATTTGTTCAACAACAACATAAATTAAAACCAGACTTTATCCACAAATGATATCAATGAATGGATTAATGAGACCGAGGAAAATCTTTACTGCACTTTATCAGACGAAGAAGAAGAAACCGTAGATGAGCAACATGCAGCACGTACCACAAATAATGAAGCTGTGCAGAGCTTCAACACCTGCATAAAATGGGCTAGGGAGCGTGATGAGCCCATTAAAAACATCCTCCTGCTTAAGGAATTGCGCAATCAAAGCAGTCAGTATCCTTAATTCTTTTTTTTAAATATTAAAATTTTAATTCATGTTTGGTTGTACACACAGACACACTTTGTATTATGTACATATTAACATTAACATACTTCAAATACATGGTGAATTATTTTTAATTTCAACAAACAACTGTGAGTAGTAGTTTTCTTTATTAGTAACGTGCCCAATGAAAATTTTTTGAAATGTATCCACTAATATGGAACAATCGGTAATCCGGATAGGGGTCTGCAATCATTAATCCGGTTTAGCGAGCTGGCACAGTATTTTATTTATTACTAGCAGCACGCCACGGCCTCGCACGGGTGGTGTAATTATCTTCTATCTATCTTCTATCTACATACATATCTATCTGTCCATATAAATATGTATATAACCGATTTTAATGATATTTTTTTTAAACAACAAATGAATGGTAATGAAGCAAGTTGCATATTTTTTTAAAAATACTATATCAGGTTTGTTTATGCTTCAGATAATCGAATCGAACTAAAAATATAAAGCATAAATACATATGTACATTATATTACAATGAAAATATATAAAAAGTATTGCAGCGTACAAAATAGGTAGTTTCTTTATTGTAATGTCTTATAGTGTACAATATTTTTAGTTTTTCCATCCGGAGAAAAAAAAAATGGCGCCGATGGAATAAGCACATCCTCGCCTTTGAACTTTCCTATGATTATAGTAGCTTCAATAAAAATTTGAATAATTTTTTTAACAGCGAGTCTTGTTCCGTTGCACAATTTCGGCTAATTTAGATTTCGCAGCATGATTATCACTGAGCCCACCTTGAGTAGTAAATTGTGTGGCGGTAATCCTGGCAAATCCAATGAATTTATGAATTCAGTTGGATAATTCACAATTTCTTTTGGATCGGTAATATAATCTATCGACTTAAATGAATGCATTTGTCCATCAATTGGACTCATCTACATATTTATTTTTTGCTGCTAAAATGGCTCGTTCGTTCAACCAAGCATGGTTTTTGTAACTAGCGCCAATGTTTGGGAACACTTTTGAAATTAAATTTTCTTTTGACGTTGTCAATTGACAAAGATTTTGTGGAAAAGTAATGAGACCAGCAAAAGTGTCCACAGGAATTTTTCCATTTCCAATGTGCCTTTGAGAAAACTTGTGCCGATATGTCATTTTGTAAGGTGAGTGTCAACTTGATATTTCTCACATATATATGTATCTCCATAAATTTGATGTTTTCAACCAAGCATTTATTTCATCAGCAGCAGTTGATCTGGGAAATATTTCTGATTGCTGCGCAAATCTCTTAACGTTCGATCGAGTGCCTCTAATGCTCGTTTCTAATATTTTCAAATTACTTACTCCCTCCACTCAACAAAAGTCAAACAAAATACTTGAAAGAAGAAGAAGAGAAACAAAAATCAGCAGAACACATTTTGATTTTTGGTACACGACTAACCCGCGAACTTCCCACGTCCTTTATCCACAAACCAAACTTAATCAATAGCCTCAAACACGAAATACAAACAAAGCAAAGCACAAACAACGAAACACACTGTCTCTTTCTTGTCACACTTTAAATGCACGTAAAAGACAGAAACGAAGAGCGCAAATAGAACGTACTCAGAGAGGAAAAATACAACAACAACAACAACCAAAGCATTAAAAACAAAAAAACGTACAAAACTTTTTATGTTTGGTCTGGCAGTGGTTTTCGAAACAATTAACACTTCAAAATATTATATTAAAAGTTAAAAACTAAAAAAAATTATATGTGCAACTCTCTTCATTAGCATTCATTTGTCATTTTAAAAAATACAATATATATTAAAATCGGCTTAGCTAGATAAGAAAATGTTAAGAATTTGGTAAAAAAAGCCTGTATCTCGACAACAGCGCCACCTGCCGGGTACAACAAAAAAAATGATCAAAGTTGGTTCAGCCGTTTTCAATTGATGAGCGTTCGTACAGGTTTCATTCATTTTTATATATCATTCGTTGGCTTCCGGAATTGGAACGAACTGCTACTAGATGAAGTGGACATCGCTCACATCCCTTCTGTTTCTGACCACAATTGGCTGTGATTAGGGGCATAGCTTGAAAATTTACCTCCAACGAGTCAGAGACGGGTGCATTTCTTTTATATCGAGCCCTAACCTTAAAAACTAGTAAGCGACAAAAAGCAAATTTTACAGTAGAAGGTTTTTTTCATTTTTTTTTTAAATTCTTTTGGAAAATTTCTGTGAAACTGTAAATATGGTATTCAAATGATCTAATACAAGTTAAAGATTAATTTTTAAGTTTATTTTTTGGTTTAAAATAGAATTTTTGGCGCTTACTTCTTTTTCCGCGGTCACTATTGTAGCATCTCAGGCAGAAATTTGGCGCTTATGAGTTTCATTAAAAAATTATTTGTTCGGTTGGAGAAAAAAATATTTTATTTTGAACAAACTTACAGTTAATTTCTAAACGTCTTCTTCATCTGTTTCATTTAAATTGTCTTTAATGAATTTGCAATCATTTAATTTAAGATATTCGTTATGAAAGCTTGAAGGAATATTGTACATTTTTTAACGCAAAGTGATATTAAATCATTAAATTTATTTAATGAAATTTTTAATTCTTTTGGATACATAAAAGGTCAAGGTCCATCCTAGCTCAGTGGTTAAATCCATCCATCAATGGTCAAAATTTCAATTTTGCTATTTTCCTAGAGCCGTATTTAATTGTAATATTATTTTTTCCCGAAAAAGGCAGAGCATAATTTAACTAAATTTAATTATACATTTTTTGGTAGAACAATATCCAAAAACTTCTTCCAATTTAAAAAATCTGAATGTTTCAATGTTATGCATTCATACCCATAAAGGTTTGTTCTGGCACTACGAATAAATGTCAAACTGTAAATAAGAGTAATATTTTTACTATGAGGCGTATTCAAAACTTTTTGAAGAGCAAAACTAACACATAAGAAAAATCCATTTTCTTTTCCTTTTCTTTGGTCCTGCAAGTATATATCCTTGCTCCGATCTCAGTCCATTAAATGTGACTTAAAGCCTTCTGTTTTTACATTACTGCTCTCAAAATTTTTCCATCTTTTTCATTTCGGTAAATGGAAAAGATGGAAATCATTTTTGAAGATGTTCCGGAAAACTCTTAAAGATAACGAGGAGTTCGCAAGGTTTTCTTCACCTAAGTATTTAGTATAACATTTATACATAGTTGAAACGTTGCAAAACTCCTTAGGGAGGAATACCTTATTACTCTTGTTTCGACAATAATGGGACGGAACTGCGGAAATCGAAGGTTTTAATCACTTCTTCAGTTATTCTTTGAATTAACAGTAAATATTTATTATAATTTATGTGCAGCTTAGCTTTACTCTAAGTAACTGATCCAACTGGAGATCTAATAGAGACTAAAAACCAACAAAGAGGATCAAGTAAATAACACAACACAAATTTCGATCTTGTATATTTTGCTTTCCTACTTTTCCTAGTAAATTTGTCGGCGTCGCTCACTAACAGTTATAGCCACAAGCAACTTTAATGCCGCTTACATTTTTTTTTTGCAGAAACACAGAAAGTTGTGTGTCGCTTACTATAAAATTGAAATGCGTATGTAACCATAGTGATTTTCGCTATAATATTTCACCAAGTGAAGAGCGAGTGGCTTTATAACAAATTTTCATCAAAAAGTGAATTCCGAAAAAAATGTCGCTTAAATTGGTAATTCGCGCGATCTATTTCATTGTTACAGTGGCGCCCAATGTGACCATATTCGAGGCATATGAAGCACCGGATCTTTTTCTGCAGAACTGAGACTGCATAAGGCCCACCCGATTTTTACTCTCCCCAGTTCCAGAACCTTGTTGGCATCAGCTGCTGGCAAGGATATAAATGCCGTCCGTGTACCATCATACGCATTTCGGATTCTCCGGATTGCAGACTCATTGATCGATGAGATATTGCACGCCTTCCTTCAGGGAATTTCATTTGCCTCAGTAACCGTTATCTCATGCGATTTTGTTTTTATCTAGCCACCTTTACAATAGGCATCACTGCCACTTCAACTGCAAATAAAGTTCCCCTTTTATCTTTGTGGTGTCGTTGCCTAATGACCAGCTCAGGGTTACTTCTCACGCGCATATGTCACATTGCCTTTTGCTGGAATAGGTTCTGGCTTTGTTCTTATCATTGGTTTTCTGCTTTCAACAGCATTCTCCGCAGACCCATGCCCTCCACTGAAGAGTCGCCTGGGGTACCGCTGCGCCAGAATCATAACCTTGTACTAGCCGCGCTGGACTATTTTGCCATCCAGAATTATTTTTTCGTCCAGTTGCTTCG
>JBAMAW010001766.1:0-10882 GCA_037043295.1 Amiota minor
CAAATTAATTTGTTTATTCTTTTGCGAGTGCAACCACTCTAGAACTTATTTCAGGGCGACCAGGTCCCATTTTTATAGCTTAATATATATGATTTGCATAATATGTCTACATAGTTCAATGCTTTCTGTTTTCTTCCTGACTATATTGTCCCAGGTAAAATTCCAAGATCTTTTGTTCCCCATTTGATTTGCCTCATAGTTAGAAAATAAACCAGTGTAAAATATTAAATTGTCGATTTTTCTAAGAGCAATCAGAAATCCTTTCAGTTATCTTTAACCATCAAAGTTAAGAGCAAATATCTTTAACGTATTCATATTGTTTCCTTGAAACTTCATCAAACTCAAAGAAAGAAAAATGTTCACATGATTTTCTGTAGCCTTCACTTCTGAATCTTATTAACTTCAACAAACTTGTAAAAGCATATCAAGTTACATGAGTAGTTTGTATGTAAGTTCATCAAAGTACAGACATTATAAAAATTCATATTGTAGAAGAACAAAACATGAAAGAATTTTAAAGGTCAAAATAAAGATAAAATCACCCACACTCAACCCCATGGGAACATGACAATGAAAATTACAAGAATTTCTAAACACACACACACACACTGCTTGTGTTCTATTGTAACCATAGAATCCAAACATGCACATCCACAAAACATGCCTTCATTAACATTTTGCCAGAACTCGACAAAGCATACCAAAAAATTATAAAGGAAACATTAAAAAATCAACCAAAACAAGAAACATAATTATAAAAAGAAAAATTAAATTATAATTTATTAAACAAATAACATAAAACAGGATACAAGCGAAAGAAAGAACATTAAAAAATGAAATTAAATATGGAAAAAACTATAAAGATTTCGAAACAGAAAAGTTTTTGTTTAAAAAGCACTTAAAGTTGTTGCCTTCAGTTTAGTTGAGTTTAAAATATTTTTTTCAAATGTCTAACTATAAACGTTTTAAAAATCATGCAAAAATGGTTTGGGAGATACAGCGAAAGGAAGAGAAAGGGAGAGAAACTAAAGAGAACAAAATACTCAAGGTCATTAAGAGCAAACGAAAGAAGCAACAGGTGCGCAGATACATTGCTCAATACATACACAGTTCTAACCACATAAACACTAAAGAAGAAAAATGCCTAAAAATGTCGAAAAAATAACTAAAGAAACAAAGTGCTCAACAAGTGGGGCGTATGAGTAATGAAGAATTTTTCCCTTGTTAAAGTCAATAAAAATGTGGTTTTATAAAATAAAATAAATTAATTTTTCTTTATCAGAATATCATAGACACTCAATAAAAACAAAAAATGAAGCATCTTTATTGCGAAGTAATTGTGTTTAAGCCAAAAACAAACAAAGAAAAATTGGAATACAAAAAAAAAAGTGATTAAGAATGAAAAAATGTACTGGAAATATAATAAAAATGTACGAGTATCTTCTCTTCTAAATACAAAAGAAAATAAAATATAATAGAATGACATCATCATCCCAATAACATTCTATGAATGCAGCGAGATACTTCAGTTACTCATACTTGGTTTACCTTCAAATGAATCACAATAGTGAATTATTTAGAATCATTATATCTTGTTGTCTTTACCTCTCTAATAATCTTCTCCCTTATGGTAGGAGAATGATTTCCTCTGCTCTACGAATTAGGAAAGCACAGTGATATTCGATTAGATCACAGGGCTGACCAAGGATAGAGCTTAATGGCCCCTTTTTTTGTTAAGGAGGAGATAGATAATCTTCTTTAACATATCTACAAATCCCAATTGAATGCCAATATGATCTCAGATATAATGTATAGAAACAAAGTACCCCAAACACTAAGATCCATTCATTCTGTAAACTTGATGTTGAAACATCCTTCCTTCCACATTCTTTGCAACAGCCAGGAAAACCCTCTCCATTCAATGCCCAAATTTTAAATTAATATGGCCAAGCAACCGTGGAAGTAAAATCTTGACCAACATCAACAATTGCATTAATTAAATTTCATTGTATTTCAATTCCTTTCAGTGCCAAGGAGGAGCCCTTAATAACAAAAACCACTGCACCACTGGCGGAGTTCAGTGTACCACCACCAGAGGGCACAAGTTACGAAGGAGAAACACCACTTGCCCCACTACAAAAGAACTCGAATGAAACAATGCCAGCAACAGCAAGCAAAGAAGTGCAATCAACCAAAAATGTTGCACACAGTGGATCAGCAACGTCAACCGCGGCTGGTGATAGCATATTCTCTCTAATCTACACAGTTGGCAAGAAGGTTGCCATTGTGGGTTCAATTTATTTGGTCGGTTATATGGGCTGGTCAGTGGCATGGTTTATAGCCCCTGTCATCTTATCTGTAGCACGTGATCAGTTTCACAAAACAACCGAACATAAACGTAATATAGCCAAAGCCTCGGCATTGGCTTCTGAAAAGGATGTGATCCTAGCGCGTATTGATGAATTGCCTGCTTGGGTTTATTTCCCAGATGTTGAACGCTGTGAGTGGTTAAATAAGGTTAGTAATTATGATAAGTAGAAGAATGAAAAGTTTCTTGATAACTTGAATTTATTTCAACTTTTAGATCCTGAAACAAGTCTGGCCCAATGCTAATCATTTTGCCCGGACTTTGGTCAAGGAAACTATTGAACCAAATGTCGCCTTTGCTTTATCGAATTATAAAATGAATGGTTTTCGTTTTGATCGCATTATTTTGGGTACAATACCGCCACGTATTGGTGGTGTTAAGATCTATGATAAGAATGTCGATCGTAATGAGATTATTATGGATTTGGATTTATTCTATGCCAGTGATTGCGATATTAATTTCTATTTGGGTGGCATGAAGGGTGGCATTAAGGATTTCCAAATTCATGGCTGGGTTCGTGTTGTTATGAAGCCTCTCATACGTTCGATGCCTTTGGTTGGTGGCTTGCAAATATTCTTCTTGAATAATCCAAATATTGATTTCAATTTGGTTGGTGTCATTGATTTTATGGATATGCCCGGTTTAAGTGATTTATTGCGTCGCATTATTGTTGAACAAATTGGTAACATTATGGTATTGCCAAATAAATTGCCCATTACTTTGAGTGAGGAAGTACCTGCTGTAACATTGAAAATGCCTGAACCTGAGGTGAATTCATAATAATAATTTTATATACAATAATAGAACTCTTAATATATTTCAGGGTATTTTACGTATACATGTTGTTGAGGCTAAGGATCTTATGAAGAAGGATATTGGTGTGTTGGGTAAAGGTAAATCTGATCCTTATGCTATAATCAATGTGGGAGCTCAAGAATTCAAAACGCAAATCATCGATAATAATGTCAATCCCAAATGGGATTATTGGTGTGAGGTAAGCATTTCCAAAACAGAGAATACCATGCTTAGGTACTTTTACTAGTGAGAATATTTTGTGATCTTCCTTCATATGCATCCACAGAATTGTATTAAGTTGTTTTTGAATTCCTTCAATTTCTTGAAATTGATTTATTAATTTTATTTTCTAAATTGGAAAATTGCTTTTTTGACAGGTTTTTCTTTCGAATCTTCATTTTAATCAAACAGGAAATTAACAAATTTGATTTTTTCATTTTATTCAAATATTAATTTCGATGCATATGAAGGCATATAAGATCCATCAATTGGAAAGGAAATTAATTCTTTGTCTCGGTTCGACCGAGTTTCTAGATTTAAGTCTCTCTTTCTTTTTATCTCTAATTCTTTTGGCATTAAATCCAAGAAAAGATATGGAATATGTTTTGAAGCACCACGTTTGTACTTAGTAGTACTCAATGTTCAAAATCTTATACGTCGAACACTGCGTTTTTTTGCATGCAACACGTTCGAAAATTCTTTTTTGTTTTTCATTTTTCCTTTTTCTTTATTTAAAATTCCTTTTTCTTTCCCTCTCTCTCTCTCTATCTTAATTTTGCTTAGTACTTAATTATAATAAAAATAAAAATACAATAACACAAACATCAACCAATAAAATTATCAATTAGTCTTTACCCTTTTATTTTTATTTCTATATAAAAAATTTATTTGTTTGTTTTGTTTTAATTTTTTTGCCGCTTGAATTCCTTCTTTTAAAAAATTTGAATAAAAAACACCAAACACTTAAAAACAACATAAAATTTTTTATGAAAATAATTCTAAAAAAATAAAACACGCTATGCAACATCAACAACAAAATACTATAAATAAAAAGGCCAAAGTATTTGTTGAATTCGGTCAAACAGTTGAATTCCAATTAATGGATCTGGATGAATCCAAAAAAGATGAGCCCCTGGGCAGGTAAGCGAACAAAAAGAAAATATGTTAAACGGATAAAAAATAAAAAAAAAACTCAACAGAAACACTGAAATTACAACAAATTTTATTAAGTATTTTATGATTTTATTTTTGGTATCCAATTGGCAACACTTGTTTTTGTTTTTGTTTTTGTTTTGTATATTCAAACTAAAACATAAAATGTCTCCACCCTAAGTTTCCTCACCATCGGGAACTCATCCTTCCTCCTAACATGAATCCATGAATAATTAAAACAAAGGAATGTTTGGTGTTAGTAATTATTTAATTAAGCATACATTTTTTCTCATTAATTGTCTCATTAAATGGTCTGTTATTTGTTGTAATTAACTAATTTTTTACCTTATGGAAGCATGTTAGACCCTCTCTCTCTCTTCTCTTTGCTCTAACTCACTCTCTCTCTCTCTCTCTCCATCTCTAACTCAATTTTCAAACTCTTTTTCTTTACTATCAATCTATCTTTCACATTTACACCTTTATAAATATTGTATCTACTTTCTTTTGGAAAAATTCACTTGTTTTTTTAGGCGCCTGTTTTTCAATCAACCATAGGTCAGTTTATTGCCTTTTCATTATGGGACTATGATCAAACAATGCCAGGTGTACAAAATGATGATGTATTGGGCAGGTGTTGTATCTAATTGGTTACTTACATTTGTATAATTTACTTAAAGTATCTATAGCGTTTTATAGCATTGTATTTTTTACTTATGTTATGTTAGTTCTCTACTGCCCTTTGCATGGCGCACACACACAACTAACAAACACTATTTACTTACTAGCCATATACTTCTAACATATTTTTGGTTACAATTTTCAAAAATCAAATACATAACACTAACAAAATTCTGCATGTTTACTGGGTACGCACAAATTACAAGATTAATTCTCATATTAGAAGATCAAATTTTGCATGAAATTTCTTTTAAAAAAAAACCATAATTTGTATATACACTTTCGCTATCCATTTAGTATTAGATAGATTTTCTTTTGCCTTATGGATTTTAGAAAAATGAAGATTTTAAAACAAATTTCTATATTTATATATCCAATATTTCATGCTTTCTCCTCCACTACAATGTTTATGAAAAATAAGGCTGTGGTCGAAGTTTCTCAACGTACAATTATCGCATTTAGACTCTTTGATTGGGATAGAACTGGTGATGATGAATCGCTTGGCAGGTTGGCTTAGCTATCATTCTATTGATAAAATGTTATTTGTTTTGATTTTCGTTTTTATTTATATTTATATATTTTTTTTAGTTCTTCCATTTGTTAGTTTTAGGTAGAGAGGTTTTTCTCATTTTAATTAAATGATAGTGGGACACAAACAAATTCGTGAATACTATGGATATTCTACTTCTGCATTCTGGAATTGTATTAAAAACTTTAGCCAAGTGTGAAACAGACTCGCACACGTACCATATAAGGAGTTTGTATGCGTCCAATCCAACTGAAATTTAGACACTATTAGTTTCCAAACCATTTCCACCAAACTTGTAAACTTCAGGAACCTAGGGTTACTGGTTCATATAGCTCCCATACAAAACCATAGGTTTCTTGTGTGGCGACCCATAGATCTACACATCCCTTGAAAATTTCAATTATCTACCTATTACGGCTCATGAGATATAGTCCGTGTACGGACGGACAGACAGCGGAGCCCTATTAATAGTGGTACCCTTCGGATACGAAACCCTTAAAGTGTAGCTTATTTAAAAATTGTATATACAAATATAAGAGAAGAATCTAGACAAGTCTGGTCCTATACTTTATTAATTTTCTCCTTTCCTTTTTAACTTTCCCCTGAGCTAAAGGCCTCTGTCACTATTGCTCATATTAAATACTAGATTATAATTTGTAATAATAATCTCAAAAAGTTGAAAATCTTTACTTGTGGCTAATTCTTTTACCTTTCAGTAAGAACAGAACTAAGTAGGTGCGGAGTACTTATCAAATCACTGTATATGTTTTGTGATTTGGACGCTTTTTAGAAAAAATTTTGTATGATTTTTAAACATACAAATGTACATACTTGTATAAATTATCTATGGTGAATATATAAGGAAAGCTTTAATTCTATTAGAATTCAGAATACCTAGGAAAATTATATAAATTCTATAAGCAACTACAGAATACTAAACAACTCAATAAAAATCTATAAAACTCTATATAACTGTATATAAAATCCTGTAAATATTTTTGTTGTTAAAATTTATCTCTTCACGTTGACTATTCACACAGGTCAAGGTTAAGGAAGGCAGGCACAAGCGCCTCAGAATAAGGGTTGCAATATACAAGAACCTTTAGGTAGCAAAAAAAAACAGGCGTGTGTCAGAAACCTCAGACGGTTTTGAGGTCAATTGATTTCAATTGCGACCAAAATAAGTCGTAGGTATGCCAGCCGTTTGGGTCACTTTGTTTGTCGAACTTTGATGCTCGAATAACCATCAGATTGAAGAGTTTTTTCGAAAACAAACAAAAAAAAGAATCAAATTTCAGTATATTTGTATCTGAATCAACTGTGGTTTCAGTTGTAGAAATCTGTATCTGTTACTGTTGTATACAACATTAGTTCAAAAAAACACAAACAATAAAAATGCATAATAGATAAACGTTAACAGCGGAATCCGTCTTCTAACATAGGTGTGATTTAGTGAACAATGATGAGCTCGTCATAGACGTTTGAGGTAGGAATAGAATTTAATGGTGGTTGGTTTTCATGCTCTCCTTGTGAGGAGATCGTTAGGATGAAGGCTTTTAAGGCATCTGTGTGATGAATTGATGCAAAGGGAAGCTACCAGAACAGAAATACAAATCAAACCAGAATTGTTGTATATATTTGTGGATATTTTTCTGTTTGGGTTGGAATTGTGTCGAATGAGATTTCTGGCACCTACCCGATTATTAGTTCTAAAGGAATGAACCTAAAAGTATACAATAAATTTGTATTCATTCTTAAAATTCTCAAATGCTTATTCTCATTTTACATTGAATAAAAGGAACTTTTAGATTGGAACTCCTGTTCATGCTTCGGCAGAACATATACTAAAATTGGAACGATACAGAGAAGATTAGCATGGCCCCTGCGCAAGGATGACACGCAAAATCGTGAAGCGTTCCACATTTTTTTGCAAAAATTTTGTATAAATTTTAAAATTGCTTGGGGTCTTCAAACTAATAAACTCATACCCAAACTAACAGAGACATTTTATAATGAAAATTGTTTTTATTATTTTTTCTAGTTAATTTTTTTTTTTTTTAATATTTTAAAATTAATAATTTCTATTAAAAATAATTTATAAATTTTAAAATCTATCAAAATAGGGCTACAATTGAGATAAGCAGTGTTGTCAAGAAAGGTGTGCTAGATACTGTAAGTATGAACTCAACCCCTGAAACGCTTGTTATTATACATCTTTCATTACAAAAATTAGTGGCTTACGCTTGAGGATGCTAAACATGGTTTACTTCATGTTCGTTTGCAATGGTATAAACTGACCGCTGATCCTGCAGATCTACAAGGCGCACTTTTGGAAACAAAATTACTACGTGTAACCTCAATGAGTGCTGCACTTCTTACTGTTTTCATAGACTCGGCTAAGAATCTGAAGGTTTGTATAACTGGAATTGCATTAAAAATTTTAGAGAGAATTATATTACTCGTATATCCATTTTCAGCAAGCACGCTCTACTTCTAAGCCTGATCCATATCTCGTATGCTCGTTGGGCAAGCAAAAACAACAAACTGCCATGATCATGCGAGATGACTCACCTGTTTGGGAACAAGGTTTTACATTTCTGGTTAATAATCCCGACAATGATACACTTAATATAAAGATTTATGATCAAAAAACTGGCAATGATATTGGTCAATTTGTCTATGTTTTAAGCCATTTACTTAAATCAAATAATATGGAGATAATACAGCAGCCATTCCAAATACAAAAATCAGGGCCTGAGTCGAAATTATATATGTCTTTATCGCTGCGAATCCTAAAAGCTGCAGAAATCTCCAAAGATACAGAGTCATTGGACAAAGCTTCAGCAGCAGTATTAACACGTTCGAGTTCTGTTAAAACTGAATTGGGTTCCGTCAAGGATCTACAACTTCAAACTCAATCTAGTCGCATTTCCACCACCGAATCTCCCATTGCTGAAGAAGAATCCATGACTATTGCAAGTAAAATCTCACCATCGCTTTCATCATCGCCACCACTATCTGCAGATAAACCTTACTCAGCGGCTCTGGCTGTGGGTGATGCTGCCACTTCATTGTTAACACATCGTTTCCCTGATACCATATCTACATCTGGTGAACACGGTCTGGGACGCATACAACTAACCATACGCTATAGTGCCCAACGCCAAAAACTTGATGTCACCATACACAAAATCATGCACATTCCACTGCGTGATCCATCGAATATACCAGATCCTTATGTTAAATTGTATTTATTACCTGGTCGCAGTAAGGAATCTAAACGCAAAACTGCTGTCATTAAGGACAATTGTAATCCAGTATATGATGCCACCTTTGAGTATCTAATCTCGGTTGCTGAACTCTTACATACCGATTTGGAAGTGACTGTTTGTACACAGAAAGGCTTCTTATCTGGTGGAAGTCCTATTATTGGAATGGTAAATATGATTTAATGGGTTAATATGAACTGTTATTCTGTATAAGAAAATTATCACATTTAATTAGGCATTTTTACCCAAATGAATATGACCAACAGACCAATAAATTCGTATAGTACTTTCACATGTAAATAGGTCAATAAGTCAGTAATAGAAGTCCTGAGGTCTCTTAATGTTTTGTATTTCATGTATTCCATGTCATTCCAAATTTGCATTCACTGTTATCATTTGAATGATGAAACGTGTTTCTGATACCGAAGATATACGCAAGAATCTTAGAATTCTATTTTTTCCATTCACTGTAAAACAACCTGTCATTTGCATATTCGATACGGCGTTGTGAAAGGCAACTAATAATAACAAATCTGTTTTTTGGTTTAAATGTACCATAAGTGTATTTCAATGCGTTACAAACATCACAACAAATTGAACATAACATTCATTTTTAGTATAAATAAAGGGTATCAAAATCATGCTGTCAACAAAAAGAAACACACCCTTAAGATCAATGTTTGCTACCTGAGACGATTGATTCTTCCTTTTCTCGAAATTTCCTATGGGTGAACCTTGAAATATGCAACAATTTTCATTCATTCAACAAATGTCTTATAATTCTCAAATGCTTATTCAGGACTCTTGAGAATATAAGGAACTTTTCGTCTACAACACACGTTCTTGCTTCGGCAGAACATATACTAAAATTGGAACGATACAGAGAAGATTAGCATGGCCCCTGCGCAAGGATGACACGCAAAATCGTGAAGCGTTCCACATTTTTTTGCAAAATTTTTTCTTATTTTTTTATTTATAATAAATTTATAAATTTACATAAATTTTATATTATTTTAATTTCAGTTGAAAATTCCTCTTAATGACGGCGACATAACAAATTCCGGACTAAATACTTGGTTCGATTTACAACCGGAAATCAAACATGATTAAATTATATAAATTCTCATACGTAAAAAATACGTAAATCACAATCAAAATTTATACAATTTAAATATTCAAAATTTTTAACAAATTGTCGATTTGTTGTGCGTAAAAAAAGAAAATCAAATTATATTTAACAAATTTTTATTGATTAATATGAATTGTGTATTTATGTTATAGCTTTTGTCAAGAATCTGAACAATGTAACAATAAATTCTATTGTCCTATACTGTGAAACTCTATGTAGCTGTGCCTATTTTACTGAACAAAAGATCAAATAAATAAATGTATGTTTTAAATAAAGAATCTATCACTTTACAAAATTTACATTGTCTTTTTCTTTTAAAGTTAATTATGAATTGTTAAATGTGATCTTATGAAAATACTCTACCATATAAAGGATAACAAAAAATCTTCCAAGGCGAGACAGACTTGTACACGGAGATTCCGTTTGGATTCCGTTTCCCAGATTGGGGTTTGTATGAGAGGAACTCCCCTTAGTGGTCCAATTTGACTGACTCCAACAGATGTACCGCACCTATATTAAAAACTTATGGAGTCTAACTTTCAGATCAATAGTCCAAAAATGAAAAACGTTTTCTAATAAGAACCTGAATTTTAATGGGGGTTTGTATGGGAGGTACCCTCCTTAGCAATCCAATCAAACTGACATTTTAGCAACATAAGTTTCTGATGTATAGCCACCAACCATCCAAACTTCAAGATCGTGGGTTATTTGATCGTATAGCTGCCATACAAACCAAAATGTTTCTTGTATGGGGACCTCTTTAAATTTTCGAAAATATTTTAGTTTTAGTATTTATTGCTGATGCCCGGATAAAACTACATCTTCTGTGAAAACTTCAACTCTCTAGCTATTGCGGTTTATGAGATATGACCCGAGGACGGTCGGACGGACGGACGACCGGACGGACGGGCAACGAAATACCTGCCCTACCCTTTGAGTACGGAACCTTAAAAAATTAATAC